>JABSTQ010002757.1:0-33450 GCA_013358835.2 Ixodes persulcatus
AAGTCCAAGGAATCTTCGGACGCCTTTTGTCGGTGGGCGGTGGAAAGGCCGCTACGGCGCGAGTTTTCTCAGGGTCAGGACTTACACCCTTCGTTGCTCACACGTGGCTGGGAACTTCAGTTCGCGTAGGGAAAACCGGCACTTTGTCGGCTTGAGGCTGATTGCCTCAAAAACGGCCCGAAGGCGTCGCAAATGCTGTCGAAGTTGGCCGAGAATACCACGACGTCGTCGAGGTAAACGAGACAGCTCTGCCACTTGAGGCCTGCCAGGACGGTGTCCATGACACGTTGGAACGTTGCCGGCGCCGTGCACAGTCCGAAGGGCATCACCTTGAACTCATACAGTCCGTCGGGCGTGACGAAGGCAGTCTTTTCTCGGTCCCGTTCGTCGACCTCGATCTGCCAGTAGCCACTCTTAAAGGGAACATGAAACGATTCTGAAATCGAATTTCATCCACCGATCGTGGTAAGAGGTGTGAAAAGCAACACAAAAAAACAAAAATAGGGAGCCAAAAAAATTCTTCGCTATAGAACGTTTAAAATAAAACTGGACTCTTTTGCGCCTTCTTTCCTTCGAAAGCTCTCTGCCTTTTCACTACGATGCATCCGCGGAAACGGAGCGCGTCAGCCGAATCCACGTCGCCTATTGGGTAAGAGCCTACCTCACCAGCACCGCGATCGTAAACAATAAATAGCCGGCGAATGTTTCTAAAAGTTTTGTTAAATAATATTCAGCTCCACATTTTTTAGCATAATTAGAGATGTGACGCAAATTGCCAATTTGGATGGATGGATGGATGGATGAATACGGCTGAGCCCTTTGGATCGGGCGGTAGCTTACGCCACCTAGCCATTTTGTCTTACCCTTTAAGCTTAGAATATTTAAATGTGAAAACTATATTCACTCCGTACTGAAAAGAAAGTGAGGCTATAAATCCCCCTTGCCATCAGTTAATAAGAAAATGCCTAGTTTTCTCTCGCTTTCTGCCACCATTCACTTAATCTTTGCTTGGTAATCTCTACTGTCTTGAAATCCACTTTTCCTTCGCTGTCTCTAAAACCCAATGACCTTATTAAATCTATGTTGTCTTCGGTATGCATAGGGTGAAGCCCTTTACAGTAGAGTATCAAGTGCTCAGCCGTCTCGTCCTCCTCTCCACAAGCAGCGCACACTGTGTCCATTTCCTGGTACTTCGCTCTGTATGTTCTGGTTCGCAAAACACCTGTCCTTGCCTCAAACAACAATGAGCTTCCCCTAGAATTGTCATAAATGCTTTCTTTGGCAATAACTGTTTTGTTTAATCTATAGCCTTCCAGAGCCTTCTTTGTCTGCATTCCCTCTAGCCACCGATCTCTTTCTGTGGCCTTAACTTTCTTCTTAACTGAGACCTGCTCTTCCGTAACCCCACTATAGCCTAAAAACTTTCCTCTTAATTTCCTAGTGCGCTGTCTCCATTTTGTGTCTATACTCCTCATGTATAAATAGCTGAAAACCTTTCGTGCCCATTGCTCCCCACCCATTTGCCTCAACCGATCCTCAAATTCTATCTTGCTCACAGCTTCCCTGCCCTCAAATGACGCCCATCCCATGTCTCCTTGTACTCCCTGGTTTGGTGTTTTGCAATGTGCCCCCAAAGCCAGCCTACCTACTCCACGCTGTTTTATTTCTAGTCTTGCATGCACTTCGGATTTCATGCATAGCACTGCGTTTCCAAAAGTCAAGCCAGGCACCATGACCCCTTTCCAAATCTCTCTCACCACCTCATACCTGTTGTAATTCCAAAGTGCTCTATTTTTCATTACAGCCGCATTTCTGTTGCCCTTACCTATTATATACTTTTCATGCTCACTGAGATATTCTGCACCACCACATATCCATACTCCTAGATACTTGTATTTACTAGCTCTCTCAACTGTAATATTCTGTATCTTCAGTCTCTCAACATCATCATTGTTAAAAATCATGACTGCTGATTTTTCACTACTGAATTCTAAACCTAATTCCTCTCCTTCCCTACCACAGATGCTCATTAATTCCTGCAAATCTATCCTGTTGTTAGCCATTAGTACGATATCATCCGCATATATCAGTCCCGGTAAGGATTGCTGAATTGTTTGGCCTAGCTTACTGTACGAAAGGTCAAATCCAAGCCCACTCTTCTCTAGTCTATCCTCCAATCCTCTCAGATACAACATAAACAGCAAAGGCGATAACGGGCACCCCTGCCTAAGGCCTCGTCCTATCTCTATTTTCCCCGTTGCCTTTCCTTCCCATGTTATAATCACCTTATTATCTTTGTAAATGTTCCTTAATATTGCTGTTAGTCCTTCATCTAGGTTTAAGCTCTCCACTATGTCCCACAGAGTTTTTTGGTTCACATTGTCATAGGCACCCTTGATATCCAGAAATGCCAGCCAGAGCTGTCTGTTTTCTTTTTGCGCTATTTCTATACACTGTGTTAGAGAAAATATATTGTCTTCCAACCTTCTTTGTTTCCGAAACCCGTTCTGCAACTCGCCCAGTATGCCCTCGCAATCTACCCATTCCTCCAGTCTGTTCTTTATAATCTGCATTACCAACCTGTAAATAACTGGTGTCACGGTTATGGGACGATAATTCCTAATGTCAGACTTATCTCCCTTTCCCTTATATATCATACTCATCCTACTAAGCCTCCATTCATCTGGAATATTTCCTTTTGTTACCATAGTGCTCACTACCTCCCTTAGTTTTGCCTTAGATTTAGGACCCAAATTCTTCACCAGCTTGATTGGGATACCATCTGTGCCTGTCGACGTGCCACTAGGGACTCTTCGTTCCGCCTTTTCCCATTCTCTTTGTCCAAAATCCGCGATGTCAAAAGCTGGACTGATACTGCCTTCGGTTCTCCTATCTTCCACATGTACCCGTTCCCGAAATTTCTCCTCCATCACTGCTCCTATATATCGTATCGCATCATCTCCCTCTAATTGATCTCCCTGATGCGAGAGTATGAACCTCTGTCTAGCTTGCGTCGTTTCACCGAGTGAGTTCAAGTGCTCCCAAAACTTCTTGGCTGCGTTTCTATCTTTCTTGCTTACATTACTCATCCATTCTTCACCCTTTCTCTGAATTTTCGCATTGATCAAACTGGATGCCTCTCGGCGACATGTTATAAAAGTGTCCCA
Source organism: Ixodes persulcatus (assembly GCA_013358835.2). NCBI lineage: Eukaryota > Metazoa > Arthropoda > Arachnida > Ixodida > Ixodidae > Ixodes > Ixodes persulcatus. The sequence continues at coordinate 3,168 of JABSTQ010002757.1, forward strand.
TCTTCTTTTTACTTCCGTTTCCGACTCCCCACTACGCTTGGAATGCCTGTGTTCTCTAGAGGCTTCCTGACGTTTTTGTATCGCTTGCTTCACTTCTTTGTCCCACCAGCTTTTTGGTCTATGTCTTCGCTTCCCCTTTCGTTTACTCTGAACTTTGTCTAGTTCCAGAACAAAAAGCCCAGTTAGGCTCTCATAGGTCCAATCTGTATACCGTTGCCCTGAAACTGCTTCCTCTATTCTTTCAGCAACCTATTTCCAACTCTTTGTCGCTGCAGAAAGTCTGCTTTGAATTATGTTGTCTAGTTTCAGCATTTACTTCTCTGGCAAAATTCAGCTTAATACGTTTATGATCACTACCAAGACTTTTGGAACCTTCTTCATCTATTTTCATTACTTGTAACTTACCATATATTTTGTGTGACATAAGTACGTAATCTATAGTTGAATGTAGATTGCCAGTTTCCCACGTTATGTGCCCGTCACACTTCTGACTGGTATTACATAAAACTAAGTCATGCTTTTCCACCAGTTCTAGTAATATGCTTCCAGTTGAGTCCGTATACCCATCCAGACCCTCGATATGGGCATTCATGTCTCCCATAATAATTATTTCAGAGCCTTCCCCTAGCTCACTAATGTCTCTTGATATGCAATCAATCATTTTTCTGTTTTCCTCTTTAGCACCTTTCCCTGTCCATAAGTAAACAACTCCAAGGAGTGTTGATTCCCCAGCGACTTTTCCTTTCAGCCACAAGTGTTCGGCGCACTCCTTTCTGATCCTTTGAAAGTTCATGTTCTTCTTAATAAATGCTCCAATTCCACCTCCCTTCCTCGTTCCCTCCGTTCTGTTGCATTCTTCCCACACATAGTCAGGGTTGCAAGGTGGCTGCTCCATGTCTCTGAGATGTGTTTCCACAAACCCATACACCACTAAATCCTCCTTTCTTAGTTGCTCCTCTACCTCTTCCCATTTTAACCTATTTCTACCACCCTGCATGTTAATATATCCAATGTCTGATTGTGTTGTTTGTTTATACCTGTTCTTACGTTTTCTCCTCTTTTTAACCCTGGGTACCTCTCCTGACTTTGTTGGGTTTTCAGTTACTTCAGTACCCCCAGGGCCCTCGGTCCCCCCAAAAAAAGCAGTCACCGTGCGGCCCATCCTATCCCCCACCCTGTAACCCGTGGCCTCACTGTAGTGAATGCCATCTGCAAAAGGGCGGGAGCCAGCCTCGTACACTTCCCTGTTTACTTCCATTACGTCGTACCGAAGCTGTCGACTCATACCCTTAATTACTCTGTTGGCTTCGACAACCCTCCTCTCCGTTACCCCGGACTGCCCCCGAACTTCTGGAATGGTGCACACAACCACGTGCACATTCTCAGACACGTCCCTCAGCTTACGCATTCCCACGTTTAGCTGCTTTCCGAGGTTCTGGCTCCTACCCTGGAGCACATCATTAAGCCCCGCGTGAACTATTACTAGGTTCCTTCCCTCCCGGTTATCCCACACCCCCTCACGTGCTACGGTCATAGCATCCACCATACACTTCCCTGGCTGGACCTCTACGGTTACCCTCTGGTCTCCCTTCACCCTGCTCAGTACACCCCTCTTAACCCGTGCTACGTTAGAGCTCCCCACTACCAGTACCCTAGATCCCCCTGGTACCTGCGCGCCCTTGTCCTGCGACTTATCTGCTGTCACCTGACTGCCCGACGCCTGCTGCTCGAAGGCGCTATTGAGCTGGACACTTAGCTCTCCAGCGTCGTCGGGCCCGCCGGTCAACAGGCTGGACTCCTGACCACCAGCGACCCCAGCCTGCGGACCGGCGGTTCGTCCCGCTAGAACTGACACTTCCTCCTTTCTTCCCTCGCTACTCTCACTCGCTCGAATTACCCCTTCCAGGCGCTCTACCCTACTGTCACACTCCCTCTTACACTCCTCTAAACCCGCCTTCCATACTTCCCCCAGCTCTTCCACCTGCTTCTCGAGACCGACCCGCTGCTCCCTCTCATGATTAAGCTGCCTAGTCAGCTCCTCAACCTGGGCCTCGAGACCCACCCGCTTCTCTCCTTCCGCCTTAAGCTCGGCCTCAATCTCCCGAACTCTACCCTCCCATTCCCCAGTTACCTGCTGAAGCTTCACACAAAGCCGACACTCGAAACTCATCCCCTTCGCCTCCTCCAGACTCCCGAAACCGGTCTCCTCTAGGTAACACCACCGCCCACACCCCTCGCACTGCACCAACTCGTCCCCACCCTTGTCCTGCCGACCCAAATCTAGACCCATATCTAGACCGGGAACAAACCGTCACTTCCCGCTAAAAATTCAAACAGCCTACGAAACTACTTCGTAGTAGCCTCTACTAATCCCAACTGCTGCTGTTCAAACCTAACACTGCTACCGCATAGTCACTTCCTATCAACTCTCAAAAAGAGAGAGAAAAGAAGAAAAACTGGCACTTAGCTTCGGATGCTCGAGGAGAACCAGGAAACACGTCCGCTCACCGCAACGGCCACCGAATAAGGGGAGTTGTCTGCGAACTACAATCGAAGAGCAGCCCGACATGCCTCCACCCGTCAAAACGCATTGGTATCGTGCCGTTGTATCGGTTTTCAGTGCTTTTTATACTCTATACTACCAATACTAAAAAACAAAGCGTCAAAATAGACTAAATACGCGAGGAGATAGATGCCGACAATGTTTCTGTCGCCATTTTCGCAGGCCACCGCGTCCCAGTGTCCTGCGAAAATGGCGACAGCGGGAGTGTACGCATGCGCTTACTGTTTACTGGAAAAAGGTCCATTATTGTGGTCCGCTTCGCACGAAGGTCCCGTATGTCTCATCTCATGGGACTTTTCGTAGGTCGCGTACGCTGCGGATTTCGATCCCTGCGGTCACCAGCACAATCTGTGCGCAACGTGACGGCAAAAGCTGGCGCTAGAGTGCATAGCTCTTGCGTACGGTTTACGAAAAGTAATATTCTTTCTAGAAAGTTGGATAGAACCAGACGTGTACATGTTGCTGAAAAAAAGAAATTACATTTACAATCACACAAGGCTAAATTGTAACTAATTGCAGTTACAATTACCCTTTCATAAAATTAAGTGACCGTTACCACGAAAAGTAATCCGTTATTTGCCCGGCGTTACTTTCTACCTTACAGTCGTAGGGTAAGGCACAAAACACAAGAGTGATATGGAAGCGTTTATTGACGCCACCAGTCACACTTTTGTGACCTTGAGCAACTGGGCTATCGAAAGTCTCGTCGGACGTCTTGCCTCGTTTTTAAAGTGAAGATGTCCGCCGCCGTGTTAAACACCCTTTCAATGGACTTCTTTGCGAATATGTGCTGCCACCTAGACACGCGAATCGGTTCGAGACTAGGTGACTGGAAAACAACGCGCGCCCAAGGCCTCTCCCACCCGTTCCACACCCACAACGTCAGCTACATCCTGTTCACCCATTGAGGCGATGTGACCTAGATACGGCTCCCCCAAGCTCACCTTTGTCCCCATCGTGCGTAATCTTCCGCCCCGAGGTCGACACAACGAAACCGCTCAAAGGCGAGAAATGCAAGATGGCGGATTGTTTGGAACTAGATACTCTCGAACCCAGGCGCATGAAATACTCCGCGCATGCGCACCGCGTATTTCTACAAAAGGTCCATTGAGGCATTCACGAATTCCTGACGCACTGCGTTGCGCGCTTCTTCAGAAAAGGGGGGGGGGGGGGGGGGGGCGTAACCGGTGGCCGAGTGGGCTAGCGTACACCAGCTCGGAGCACGTGGAGCGAAAGCTCGCGCTGCAGAACCCAGGATCCTGTGTTATATGCATGGTGTAAGATAATAGACCGATCTCACTAAGCGTTCTGCACATGCGTGACGCCGCCATAACTTTAGTTCACAGAAGGCAGACGGCCGTGCATGCGAGGGCCCGGGCGTGCTGTCTCGTGCTCTAAACGTGCAGAGCTCCAGCAAGGTTGTCGCACGTGCAGAAAGACTAAAGTTCCCTCGATGCATTGCGGCAGCGGTGGCGTAGTCAAACTGGCTGGTGAGATCGGATCTATTATGATATCCCCACCCCTGCCCGTTTCGATCTGGATGAGCATCGTACCGGCGTGCGGTCATCTATCACTCCTGCGTGACGCACGTTAAAGACCGCAGGCAAGCGTTTGTACTGCACTTGCTAAAGCTGAGAAACAAGTCGCTCGTGGAGGCAGAATAAGTTCAGGCTGTGAAAACATACTCACACACCATCTTTTTTTTTTTTTTTTTTTTTAAAGAAACAGTTTTTTTTTTTTTTTTTGTGAAAGCACGAAGCTTTGTTGGTATACAGCCGGAGTTTGACGCTATTAGAATCGCAAAGCCATAAAAATTGTACTGCAGATAATCAAACTTCAAATAAAATCAATGTATGTGAATACATTACATAGATATATTTTAGCCGGAAAATATCGCTAAACGGTGGTACAGGAAAATAGCAAGACGCGGTAATTACACATAACAATTAAATTATAGATTTTTTTATATCACTCTTCCATTTGCTCTGAACATATGCCGTTCCTTGGTTGAGACGTCTGTGAATAAGAGAAGGGAGCTTTTTGGATATATATATAACCAGCAAAAATATCAAAATACATTCATTCCTCAGAAAAAAAAAAAAATATATAATGTCGATTAAAACGGAAATGTAGACGAACGTATGCCGTGGCTGCCGTCCAAAGCGAATGTGGCACGGGTCGGCCGTGCATCAGCTCAGTGTTCTTCAGCTAAATGTCTGGTGAGACGACGGCAGCGTCCTCCCACAGTTTCAGCAGTAATTATAATTTTGTGAAATACGAGCTATATAAGACTCTTTCCCCATACTTCCACGTCTGGGAGGTGTAAGGAAGCGGCTTCATTCTGAAGCCGATCATAGGGAGCGAGATTCACACACCGCGGTACCACCATCGCTGAAAGTTGCTATATATACCAACAACGTGTCCTGTTACTGTAAAAAAAAAAAAAAAAATAGAATCGTCGGTTTTTGTTTTTTACCTGTTTGCTATGAACAAAGGTTTGAAATGAAATGAAATGAAAAAAGGTTTGGGCCTGAAATCGCTCCGTGGTAAAGAAAAATGCAGTAACTACAGAAATTACACTTTTGCAATGTTAATGAAGATGCATACTATTCGTTACAACCCATATAACCAAAGGTATCTATGTTATTTTCTGGCGAAGAGAAGAAATGCACGCGCGTTTTCCCACAGGAATGCACAGGAACACCGCAAAAGTACACTGGTTGCTGTCCGCTTCCATTTGCATCCCAGAAGTCGCATAGACACTAGCGCCAGTCGAACCTCTAGCGTACATTGTAATAACTCTATGTTATGAACTACGGTCGTCTCCACGGGGTGAGGGTATGTTTTACAGCCTGAACTTAGCCTACCTCAACGGGTGACTTGTCTCCTGCAGCTGTAAATGAGAAATCTAGCCAGTGCAGTATAACCGCAGGCCTGGGGTCTTTAACGTGCACCACGCAATAGTGATTACACGACCGCACGCCGGTACGATGCTCATCCAGATCGAAACGGGCAGCGGTGGGGATTGAACCGTACTTCTTTTGTTCGGTGCCTAGGGAGTGGTAGGAATATTTCGTCTCTTCGATAAAAAGCGTCACGAAGGTAAACGGATCTTCAAATATGCGAGAAAAAAAAAAAAGAAATTGCAGCGTTTTTTTTTTTTGGTAATTTATGCATTTCCAATACCATCTAGAAGCAAGGCGTGCTCATGACGTCATCGTTAGTGGATTCCCGTCCCGCCCCAAGCGGCAAACACTCCGAAGCTTCACGAGGGGGCCACGTCACAACGACGTCGCAGCGATCAAAACGAAACTATACCCTTTTTCACCTCAAGCAAAATGCAAATTTTGCGCATTGTTCATACGCGCGGTGCGAAGTAGTTCTTAAGAGATTTGGTTGTTGAAGGAAAATGCGACGCTTTTGGCGTTTGGAACGTGTGCGTCTTGATAAGATAATATATATCCAATCTAAAATTCACCTACATATGTCTTAATTATCCACATGAAGTGGGAAATCAGTAATGCTCCGCGAGGAGCCGGACTTGTTTTACTTCGGTTCTTGAGGTGAAAACAGGTATAGAAGTATCGAAAGCTTGGTTTGTTCCAGAGCCACTAAGTGAGCTACGCCTAGCGGCCTATGGTATCGGCGCTCTGTTTCCCGATATTGTTGTGGGCGCCACCATCTTGGTGCTTAGTACAAAGCAGACGCAACCGCCGATCGTCATGATTCAAAAGTGCGACTTCCTTAGCGTTAGATTCGGTGTTAGGAAGCTCATGTAATAATGCTTTGCTCTCTCGCGAAGAGTTCAAACTTTTGTGAAGAACGGAAAAGCGTTTGCTGTGGTCTCAAATAATGATTCTTTCTGAGTACCAAGACGGCTGAAATGTCCTCACTCTGAAGCGTCACTTATTCAGTGGCTCTAGCTTTTTCGTTTCGCGTCTGTTTTTTTTTTTTTCTACACTCCACAGCTGCTGCAGTATGTATTTTGGGCTGCTCATTTAGTGGGGAAACGGCTGACTGGGATGTTGATAATGTCTAGGACGTGTTCTGGAAGCAAGCGATACTATTTGAAGTTTGCGGCGTCCGTCTTGGTGAGGCCAACGGACACTCCGTGACCTGTTCTACAACGTATATGTATACCGTTTTCCGTTTGTTTTTGGGTCGGCTCAAGAGAAGTGCTCAGCCAGCAGTGTTGAATAAAAAAAATAACAAAAGGAAAGAGTTCGGTTAACTGTGCCGATTTACTGACGTGTGTGCTGCTATTTATTCGCTTTGAAGTTGACATGTAAAAGTTCAGCCGGGATCTAGGCACAGGTCTTACACATGCTGCAGAGTAAAAAGAAGGAGGGTGACAGTTTTCTCAGTAACGTTTGAACAGGGAGTATTCACTGGACACCATATTTGAGGGCGTTGTTTAGAGCGCTTGCTCAAAACGAGCTCACATTAATAGACTGCTAAGACCTGGCAATCTTAATTGATCGAAATGCAGGTTGCCAAAGAAATGTGGAAGCTCGCCGTAAGCACGCACTTACCAGTTCTGCACACAGCTATGGCCGTCAGTGAATACTCCCTATAGACCTTTCCAAGAAAGAGCGTATGGCCGGCGCCATTTTGAGTCTTCGTGCGTATGGCGCGTGCTTTGCTCGCTTTCCGAAGCGATGAACAGGCATGTGCTGGGCTGTGGAAATCGCACGCTGGACTGTGATTTTGTAAACATTGGAAAGGTCTATAGCCACCCTGCAGATCTAACTCAATGCCGATACGCGCGCCGCTTGCGCCGGCGTCGCGCGTACTCATCGGGAAGCGACCTCGGCAGTCGGAGCTCGACTGTAGTGGTGCACCGGTGGGTGTTGCAAGGTCGACATACCTGCTTGGGCTACAGCAGGGGACGCATGAGCGGTGAAGAAGCTGGGCGCCGCGCGGCGCTCCGCATGACGCACCAGCTGGCAATACGCGGCGATATTTGTGTATTCAAAACACATGCACGCTAAAGCCCGTCGCACCACGCACACAGTTGCTGGGCCACCATTGGCACCGAACGTAGAGGGACTGGCTGTGTACTTCGCTTTAAAATGCACTATTTATGCCCAAAACGTAAAGTATTTAGATTAAAAATAAAACAAATAAAACTGGCGAAAACGTTCTTGCGCTGCCATTATATTACTATTACAGTAATAATGGTGGAAAAAAACATTACCGCAAAACGTATGTTCACAACACTGGCAACGCCGTGTTTGCTTTTCTTTTCTACCCAATCAAGCCGAAATAAATAAAAAGAAATATCGAAATCGCTTTAATGAATAATTGTGTAGACTGTATAAACATTCATTTAGAAATTCAAATGCAACGTGTCGAACTTCGCTGAGAAAACTGGAGGCGCACGGCGTGTCAGTCCTCAAGAAAACTCCGCGGAACGTATGCGGACCCCTGAATGCCGCGTTGGGGGGTCCAAAGAGGGCCATATTGGACAGAAAAGGCTAGCGGAAATCATTTGTATGAGACGTGACCAGCTTTCATGTAAACTTGACGCTTTCGTTCGAAAAAACTCGGAGATGTTTTATTGACTTTAACGCAAGAAAGTCACACCGAATGCATTAATTGTCGGGTGTTCTGACCGTGACAATGAAATAAGCAGTGACAAAGCGTTATGCCCGAGCATCATCAAAACATTATGCATGAGAGTAAATACCTACCAACGCAGTCCAAAATACTAAACGTGCAGGGAAATTCCAAAACACACAACACTTTTTTTCGTATCCTGGCTCGACAACCTGACGACGAAAAAGGTATCTTCAGTACAAAGTAAAGTCACTGTATCTGGGTAAGTAGAGCCATTGCCTTGCCACCTGCTAGCCGGACACAAACAAATACCAACATATACAGGCGACTAAACCTCTCAAGTTGATTGTCTCTTCACTGTCGGTTGCCATGGTGATCGTCATTTTGGACCCTTTCAAAACTTCGAAGCTTCGAAAAGGTCGTCGAAACAAGTCGCACCAAGATCGCTATGGAGCATCAGTACCGAAAGCGTTCCTCGGTAAATATGAGCATCTTTGGCACTGTGCATTCAATAAACTTATCGCTCATGCTTATTTCATCAGATCTCTTACAATTATGTTGCTCTCCTTGCGGGTTTCAAGACAGTAAAATTATTTTTCCATGCCCCCAAGCGCCGACGCCGCGTGTGATGCCGTTCATCTTTGTACCGCCATCACACGGAAGACAAACAAATATTTGTTTGTCTTCCGCGGGCACAATAGAAGATCTTCTGGGCTAAAAGGTACATACACCCTAAAAAAGAGGCAGTAGTATTTTTTCGTTAAAGTAAAAAGTCGCGTGTCCCTATGTCTCTTTAGAAATGGAGGAAAGTTGCTCCTACAAAACGGGGAGGAAATTCGCTCCCCTAAGAAGGGAGGAAAGTTACCACCTATTTTTGCTGGTGGAGAAAAATTTGCTCAGTTAAGGAAGAAGGAAAATTGCCCACTTTTTTCTCCAAATGGAGGAAACATTCTCCCCTCGTGTAATTAATATACCCTATACCAGAAAACGCTCAAAACAAAAAACAAAACAAAACAAAAATGTCAGAGAAGCGTCAATTGTTTTTGTTAAATGTATACACGAAACATCCTAAAAACAGCAACAACGCAGCGACACCGGACTTCCGCCCTTCTCTATGTACGCTAAGTTCGCACTATCTTTATATATGGCAGTCTATTTTTGAATCTGACATGGCCGGTGACTGCCACCTTTTGTCCCATAAACACAGAGAGGTGGAGCAAATATTACTCGTACTTAATACTTGTTTGAATTATTTCCTGGAATAGCCCCCATCTTTTAATTGAACACCTTGAGAAAAGCAAATCTAGATTATTAGGCTAGGTACTGAAATTTAATAATTATCTTTTAAAAAATAGTTTGATGAATCATGTTGAAAATTTAGTATTGAAACGCCGTACACTTGTGCTGAACATTGCAATCAAGCTATTGCTTGATTGCAATGTTCAGCACCAGTGCAAGCTTTTCAGTTTTGGGGAGGTAATAGTTAATTATAATTAACATGCTTGTGCAACACAAGCATTTTGTTTTTCCTATAAAGCGTAAGTGCCAGGAGTGGCAAGGAGACACAAACCACGACTTTGGTATCGCAGCAAACGACTAAAATGAGACTGTCTTTGGTGATATAATACAACAGCTTAAAAAGAACATCACGTTACCCAAGCCAGAAAGTTAAACAGTCCGTGTTGAGGGCTTTAGCAGATCGTTTAGTCACTCCCGCAACTTTATACGCAATCCGCTATGACCTCCGCTATATGTACCGTGGAGCCACGTTTTCATGTTTTAGTAGAACGTTTAAAAACCGGTGCAAAATATAGCGTTACGAGAGCTAACGCAACGCCGCTAGCGATTCTTTCGGACACTAAAGCTAATAGACAATAAAGGTTTGCAGAGAAATTGTTGATGGTCTTTTATTCGCATCGCTTTCTAAATTGATTACTAATTTATGATCAGGTACGTTTGTGTTTATATTTGCTTCTTTTATAAGTACGTTCAGTACGTTTATCACCAGTATAGCTTGAGATCCACGTTATTGACGCCGGGTTGGCTTGGTCGTGTACAGCCGCGCTCGTTTCCCGACAGGAGAGGACACCGCGCGACGATGGGCGACCGCATAGAAAAATACAAGATTACGACGTTTTCGTTTTTGGGAGTGCAATACTTGATATGTAGCATGGGATGCAGCGCATAAAAAAGTTGCCGTGAACCGTCGGCTGTGGTGAATCATCCGTTAAAAGACTGCGGATCCGTCCTCCCTGCCCCACTTCGCTCGGCTTGCAAACTGAATGGAATGTCCATACGACCCTTTCTTCCTGGTGGACTTGTACCGAATGAATAGTTGACCTCGTTTTCGGGATCCCTTGCTTCGTTCCTTCGCCGAATCGTCGTTCCATGTGTCATTTCTTATATGTTCGGGACACTGGTGCGTGTTTCCCGCAAGCCGGTCGTGGTCTGGATGTTGATGGGCTGCTACGTGTGTCGCTCGTGGCAAGGTAGTGCTCTTTCTTGTCGACTGGATATGCTGTTTTGTTTTACGTAGAACTAAAATGAACGCCGCACAGATTATCTTTCGTTGTACGGTAAGCACGGTTTATTTCATGAGTGTATACGTTTCTCGCGGAGGTGACGGAGGTAGGAACGTAGAGACGGGCCCGACTTGAATCGAGCAGCGAGCAGGGATCACGCTAAAAACTTCCAAGACCACGACGATTCTTTTCCGATACAGCTCAAGAAGGTGGGGGAAGGAAAGGGTGGGGAGGAAGAAGCAAACAGTGCGCTGGAGGAGCTGGGGAAACCTCTTCCTCTCTCCAGCGTTCTGTCTGCTCCCCCACCCCTCCCCCGGTTTTCCTCTCACTCGCCCTATACACATTTCCAAGATAATCTCGATCCCAGGGAAGAAACATAATTTGAGAAAAGCGTCATTATTTCGAGAGTAGGTTTTCCGGGATTCTCTATGGCATCCAAGCTAAATCAACGGACTGTGATGCTGGGTAGATGTTACGTGTGGCTCGCTACATTGGATATTGTTTTTGACGTTTTTGGGAGCTCTTGGTCATGACTTTTTATGGCGTATTCTCACCCGGGCTCTTCTGGGCAGCACTGCGTCATCTACGACTGCAACAACAACCGGCGTAAACGAAAACTCGCTGGTGACAGCCTGTGTGTGGAGCACAACAATCAGCAGAGAAAATGTGGCTGCAACATGTTTTACTCCATCGCTTTCCTGCGGACGGTGATTTGCGTCGGAAGTGGTTAAGTGCCGTAAACCGAAAGGGGTTTTCACCGTCCGAGTCTTCTCGTGTGTTCTCTTGCCATTTCGTGGACGGTATGCGGACGAGCGAGAACCCGTCGCCGATGCTCGCCCTCGGATACAATCGAAGGGTTCGTGCGTTTTGTTTGACCCTTTGCGCCTAGACACTTCATCTTTGTCCAGCAGCATTCTATTTTAAAGTCATCGGAATGACACGGAACACAAATCTCCTTTTCATTTGCCTTTTCGTATTGGCTGTGTATAGAGTGCCGTCCGAAGACACTCGACTCGCGCCAAGGGCCGCCCGAAAGAAGATCGGACGGCGCGTCCTACCCCTCGCCTGCTTTCACGTCGCTTCGCGGCGACAGTCTGCGGCTGCTAATTACAAAACTATTAATCAACTTTGACCCGTCGTAGACGTGGCGTCTAGCCGGCAACCGGGATCCTATATCAGTAAACTCAACAAAGTTTCGACGGCCTTTTTTTTTTTCCTTTTTTCTAGTGATAATTGTAAAAAAGAATTGTAAATACCGCCAAATGCCCCCCCCAAAAAAAAGAAGAAAAGTGCGCTTACGCGGAATCTAACCAAGGATCCGCTGCGCATGAAGCAGACACCCTTCCTCTGAGCTACGCTACAGCTTCGAAAAACCTGCTTTTCGGACGGCTTTTGAAGGTGCGAGTGGAGTACCGTCATTCTGGGTAAAATGGTCCAGAAACACTTCCATTGATTTCCTGTTTCTCAATGCTCCGACTGACTGACTGCCGTCATTTGAACGCTCTGCAAGAGGGCTGTCAGACGGCACTCTTGACTACGTTTTTATTTTCAAGCTCACGCTCGCCTCTGTGACTCAAGATCCATGTCAAAAGATCAACACCCGAGAGGAGCCATGCCGTGCTACACCTCCTTGGCGCATCGTGCACGGCGTTTTTGCCGGCTATTACAGGGCACGCCGGGCAAAGCGGGTGTCGGCGCGTATTCACTTATTGCATTTCATTGCACTGCAGCGTTAACAAATATTTCTCTACAGGTGTTTTTTGGAGGGCAACGTCTGTGCCCTGGGGAAGGGCACCCACCTCCAGAAAAAAAGGTGACTCTGATATGAAAACTTAGAACTGCTCGTAACACTGCGTATATTTATGTTACAGAAAAAGAAAGCCCCCGATGGTGCCCATGACACAAATACACAGGTGAAGGCTTGAAAAAACACCTTACATCCGCCCTGCTAATGAAGATCATAAGCCAATAGGACACCATTTTAAAAATCTTATTAAAGTATCACAATATCGTTCTGTCAACATGGCAGTTCAATTCATTTTAGTTGCTCATACAAGCACCTCCTGCCTATTCATTGCGCTGCTTCATTGCAATGCAATGATGGACCAATCATTGCATTGGTCCAGGTTACAAACACCCTTGTCATGCAAGCAGATATCTTCTCGGACATTGAAAAAATCCTTGCTGTTGGCGTCTATCTATGACATGTTGCAGTTGCTGTATAAATGCTATGATACAACAAGTCTTTCTGCCAAGGCCACAGATGTGCTAAGTGCTCTGTGTTGACCTTCATTTCACTGGTCCGTTGTTTTTAATTCTTTTATCCTTTTACACGGCAAAGCTAATTTTGAGGCTGCCAGCCATGTGCAGCGTTCGCAAGAGGTATCGTGTTATTGATTACAACATGTATTTTTTAGTCTGAGCACACTTGGACGTGCGGCCAAGCTGCCACGTCAGGCGCGACACAGGTAAAGAAAGATTTCGTGTTTACTTGTATGACTGTTGATCACTGCAGGCAGTCAAGAGCGCAGCAGAAAATGCCACAACATGTTTTTCTCCATGGCCCCCAGGTGTGACAGAGACTGGCACTCTCCCTGCCCTGGCCACAGATGTGGTAAGCTCATTTTGAGGCTGCCAGCCATGCGCAGCGTTGACAAGGGGTATCGTGTTAATGATTACAACGTGTGTTTTTTAGTCTGAGGACACTTGGACGTGCGGCCAAGCTGCCACGTCAGGCGCGACACAGGTAAAGAAAGATTTCGTGTTTACTTGTATGACTATTGATCCCTGCAGGCCATCGAGATTGTAGCAGAAAATGCCACAACGTGTTTTTCTCCAGCCCCCAGGTGTGACAGAGTCTGGCAGTCTCCCTGCCTTGGCCACAGGTGTGGTAAGCTCATTTTGAGGCTGCCAGCCATGCGCAGCGTTGTCAAGAGGTATCGTGTTAATGGTTACAACGTGTATCTTTTAGTCGGAGGACACTTGGACGTGCGGCCAAGCTGCCACGTCAGGCACGACACAGGTAAAGAAAGATTTCGTGTTTACTTGTATGACTATTGATCCATGCAGGCCATCGAGATTGTAGCAGAAAATGCCACAACGTGTTTTTCTCCAGCCCCCAGGTGTGACAGAGTCTGGCAGTCTCCCTGCCTTGGCCACAGGTGTGGTGAGCTCATTTTGAGGCTGCCAGCCATGCGCAGCGTTGGCAAGAGGTATCGTGTTAATGGTTACAACGTGTATCTTTTAGTCGGAGGACACTTGGACGTGCGGCCAAGCTGCCACGTCAGGCACGACACAGGTAAAGAAAGATTTCGTGTTTACTTGTATGACTATTGATCCCTGCAGGCCATCGAGATTGTAGCAGAAAATGCCACAACGTGTTTTTCTCCAGCCCCCAGGTGTGACAGAGTCTGGCAGTCTCCCTGCCTTGGCCACAGGTGTGGTAAGCTCATTTTGAGGCTGCCAGCCATGCGCAGCGTTGACAAGGGGTATCGTGTTAATGATTACAACGTGTGTTTTTTAGTCTGAGGACACTTGGACGTGCGGCCAAGCTGCCACGTCAGGCGCGACACAGGTAAAGAAAGATTTCGTGTTTACTTGTATGACTATTGATCCCTGCAGGCCATCGAGATTGTAGCAGAAAATGCCACAACGTGTTTTTCTCCAGCCCCCAGGTGTGACAGAGTCTGGCAGTCTCCCTGCCTTGGCCACAGGTGTGGTAAGCTCATTTTGAGGCTGCCAGCCATGCGCAGCGTTGGCAAGAGGTATCGTGTTAATGGTTACAACGTGTATCTTTTAGTCGGAGGACACTTGGACGTGCGGCCAAGCTGCCACGTCAGGCACGACACAGGTAAAGAAAGATTTCGTGTTTACTTGTATGACTATTGATCCCTGCAGGCCATCGAGATTGTAGCAGAAAATGCCACAACGTGTTTTTCTCCAGCCCCCAGGTGTGACAGAGTCTGGCAGTCTCCCTGCCTTGGCCACAGGTGTGGTAAGCTCATTTTGAGGCTGCCAGCCATGCGCAGCGTTGACAAGGGGTATCGTGTTAATGATTACAACGTGTGTTTTTTAGTCTGAGGACACTTGGACGTGCGGCCAAGCTGCCACGTCAGGCACGACACAGGTAAAGAAAGATTTCGTGTTTACTTGTATAACTATTGACCACTGCAGGCAGTCGAGAGCGTAGCAGAAAAGCCCTCAACATGTTTTTCTCCAGCCCCCAGGTGTGTCAGAGACTGGCAGTCTCCCTGCCCTGGCCACAGATGTGGTAAGCTCATTTTGAGGCTGCCAGCCATGTGCAGCGTTGGCAAGAGGTATCGTGTTTTATTTATTTATTTATTTATTTATTTACAGATACTACTGCCCTCTCAAGGAAGGCGTTGTAGGACGGGCTTCTAAACAATGACTGAAACGTACAAAATCAAACAAGGCCAGTGCAACGAACATAGTAAAGAGCAGAAGCCATGAAACCCACAACCAAAATATTTCACAACAATGAAATGAAACAGTGAGCATCATTACACTTTACCGTGTACCTTTTACCGGTTACGCTAGAAAGCGAACAAGACATTGAACGACGTTGTATACACAAATGACCAACACAACTTCAGTTAGAGATATATAGCTGCCAAAATATTTCAAAATATTTCAGGGACAGTGCGTTGAAAGATTGGCTAACAGCCAGCAGTCACAACAAAATCAAAACAATAAGCAACAAGTAGCCTCGAGGTTATTTAAAGAATGAAAAAAGCGAGGCTTTAAATGATTGGGTGGAAGTCGTGTTTACGATGTCAAAAGGCAGCTCATTCCATTCAGTAATGGTTTTAGGAAAAAGAGAAAACTTGAAGCAGTCGGTATGGCATTGATAGTCTGTAAGTGATAAGGCATGGTAGCTACGTGTGCTTCTCGCAGATTTTAGAGTGACATAGCGTGACCTATCTATACATAGTTCCCACGTGACGTCACTTCCTCTACTTCTGCCCGCCGGCCGCCATCGCCAGGTACTGAGAAGCAGACGCGGACGCTGCCGCCGCAGCATGTGCGCCGCTCGAGTGCTACTTCGCCACGGAATTTATATCGCCCGTACAGCGCGATGGCGAAAGCCATTCGCCATTAGTTCTGCCCTTCTTATTTCGAAGAGCTTGTGAGCCCCACACGGGCGCGATATGAGTCTAAAGTGAAGATGTGCGACGGTGTCGATCCGTACACGCTACGCGTCAGCGCGGACACCGTTCCAGATGCGGACGTGCAGCCAGCCACCGGGTTTAGTGTACGAACTACTTGTCGCTGCAACAGGTTGAGGCCTTCACGGCCCTGAATGCCCACAACTATTTCAAGACTGGATGGGTGAAGAGCCCGACAACGATGCGTCTTCCATCGAAGCGTATCGTCGTGCTGAGCGAGGCCAGTTGACAGGCAATAAAACAAGCGTCTTCATGAGAGCCGAAGAGCCGGAGGTTTGCCTGCAAACGAAGAGATGTGCTCGTACTGGCCACATTAAAATTTGCAGCATCTTAGCTGGGTAAACTCTGCGCCGCCGCCGCAACATCATCGACACAAGTGTGCCACAAACACTACACAATTACAGAAACGCTGCGAGAAAGGTAAAAGCAGATCCCTGCAGCGTGATGCTCAGACACCAAACACTGCCCCGCGGCCGCTATGGCAATGCGCGAAGGGTGCGAACAGAAGCATCCAGCAATCCACGTAATTTCCGATGCTTCCGAGCAAGCCAGAGGCTTCGGCGTTTCTTGGACAGCAGCTTTGTACGCTCACCAGTGGCATCACTAGGGTCAGCGGCTCCCGGGGCTGTACCCCGCGGCTACAACCCCCCCCCCCTCCCCCGCACTCCCCTTGTGACGCCACTGACGCTCACACTCAGGGGTTTCCCCAGGATTCTAATCAACGGGGGGGGGGGGGGGGGGGGGCGATGCGAGGCGAGGCGAGATAAAATATAAAACTGTTTCTTTTTTAGTCCACTAGCTAAATTACAGACGTCTATTAACCTAACCAAATGCTCATACCCGTAATGTATGTTTCCCTTTCTCTATATCTACACCTGAGAGGTGGTGTTTTCTACTTAATCTGAAAAAAATAATTTTATTTTTTCCTTTTTTAGATTCAAGAGGGGGTGTCCAGGAAAACTAGGGGGGTCTCAACCCCCCCCCCCCTAGGGGGGTGTCTAGGGAAAGCCCTGCTCACACTGTCGCGTTATCACCTTTGGCAAACGGTGCAGTCCTACATTTGGCTCTGTGTTTCTCTGCTGTGCAGAGGACTTGCTTCTGCTTCGGCAGCCGAACATCGCGAACATCGGCATGACTGCACCGCTGCGACCGCGACCGCACACCAGAAAAAAGAAACGTTCACTGTGTGCGCCGCAAACGCCGTAGCGACGCAGCCAACGCAGCAGCGGCCAACGTTGCCGGCGCCGATCCCGAAACCGAAACTATGTCAGTACCTGGCAATGGCGCTGACATATTCCATAAGCCCCGGCTGTGACGTCCGTGAAAACTATGTATTCTAAAGCCATCGTTTATCAGTGTGTATAGGAAAGTGAGTCTGTTAATTTTCCTAGGCGTTTGGAGGGGCTGGATACCGGCTATGTTGTATTAGCCCCGAGAGCGAACACAAGCGTCGCTGCGGTCGCCGCGCCCCGATTGGGCGAGGTGTACCGTGACGACAGGCGGAGGACTCCGCTCCGCGATCTCGCATCGGCTCGCTTCCCAGCACCGGTTACCTGGTTTGGCGTTGTGTGCCGCAAGCTCTTCGAGGAGCTGGACCTCGTTTACCCGGTGAACAAAACGTTGAGTTAGGCCGACATTGACGTGCTTCCGTACACCTTATAAGCCTGCTTGTCCCTTTTACCTTTAAAATGGGGTACAAATCCCCAAAGCTATCGGCGGAGGCGATTCCGCCGATGAACCTCCCCGTCCGTCCACACGAAACAAGGCAATCTTGCGAGGGGTCGGTGAAGTATTTCAGACGCTAGAATTCTGTTCCTTGCATGTTCATGATTTAGGACGATATTACATCCCGCTTTCAAGGCATTTGAAGTGGCATTTATATCATGGACCTTTGGGTGGTCGGCAAATTAGCTCGCGACCCCGACTCTGCGTAGCCACTCTGCATGCGCTGGTTCGCAGATGTTTTAAAGGCCCTGCGTTGGATTATCTTTGAAGTGCTCGTGGAACAGGGTTGTTTTACATAAATGTAGCTTCTTCGTGAATTAATTAAATAGTTTATACACCTATGCAAGCATATTTCTTAGAAGATGCACAATTACTGAAAATTAGTTTTTATGGTAACAGCAAACATGGCCGAATTGCCCCCAGTTGCCTGTATGATATGTATTGAACTGCCCAAAATATGCACAGCAATAGTACCGTAATTTAGAATGTTTATACTTTTTCTTGACATTCTTTATTCCAGCCTTGGGTAGTCGGAAAATAAACCGTTTAGTTAGAATTGTCATTTATTTCCAATTAAAAAAGACACTGCTGCAGGTCCCCAAAAGCTTCCTCAGCCTCCAAACTCCCTACAGCTGGACTCTCTGACAACAGAGGAAAACAGGCGTAAAAGCAAGCATTCGAACGTCTGTCCAGTGGTAGATGCAGCACTAGTAGCAGAAAATGTGGAACCTGTGAAGGGTGACAGTCTGCGTGAGAAACACTTTTGGTATTTTAGCCTCAGGAATATTCGATTTAAGTAAAATCTCAATTTTAGGGCTTAAGGGACTATTAACGAGCTAGGCACCTTCGCTTACGTTTGTTATACATTTCCTGACGGGTGATATAAACAAGTCCACAGATACCACCCGTGTAGTCCATTGAAATGTTATCCGAATCCAGCAAAGGTCAAATGAAAGCAATGTATAAAATAAATGTTCCTTGTTTTTTTACTTTGCCCCTGCACTTGGGCTGTCTTACTTGTGATGCTCTCCCCATGGCCTAGACTGTATTTAGCATGTTGCTCGAGGAGCATGCAGCTTTCCTGCTTCGGCGATCTTGTTTAAAAACAGAGATACAAAAAGAAAATAGTATACACAACCTGCCAATTCATTCAGACCATCAGCAGCATTTATTGAGTGAGATGTAAATATATAGTGATGCTCCTGCAATTGTGGCCATATTTCTTTATTTTCATATACCAGCTGTGGTTCATGCGTTGCCTCCCCTGTCAACCAGGCTTAAAATGTTGGTTGAAGTTTCGCCTGCAGCTACAGGCCATACCTCAATAAAGCCACATATAAAAATGTACACTTCCTACGAGAAACACGCAAAAAAATATTAAATAGAAACGAGGGCGCCGACAGCTAGCGTCGTCACAGCTTCCACAGGGCGAGCGGGGCGAGTCGGGGAAAAATTCTCTCCTCGCCGTGACGTCACCCCGGTTCGCCGTAAGGAGGCACCAAGCGAACTTCTCGGGGCTAATAGGGCACTCCCAGAATCTAATCTTTTGTATTTGTTGTAAATGAATCTTAGTGCCTTCTTTTGTACTCTTTCGAGTTTATTTATGTTCAATAATGTGTGTGGATCCCAAATAATATCAGCATATTCTAAAAGTGGCCTGATGAGAGATTTGTAGGCTATTAATTTTGTTGCAGGTGTAGAGTGTCTTAAGTTACGTCTCAGATACCACAGTTTGAACATCGCCTTCTGACACAGCGAGTCAATGTGGGCATTCCATCTGAGATCAGAAGATATAGTGACTCCAATCAATAAAATTTGGGGGTTTTACGTGCCAAACCAACGACGGGCATCTGGCACGCCCCAACGGAGGACTGAGGATTAATTTGGACCACCTGGGGATCTTTTGACGTGCAACCGAAAGCTCGGTTACACGGCGCTTCCTCCGCAATAAGCCTCCGTCAGATTGCGGGCACCTCGGCCGGGATTCGAACCCGCCACATGGGGATCCGTAGGCCACCGCTCTCGCCTCGGAGCCACCGAGGCGGCCATAATGACTCCAAGATATTTGAATGAAGAAACTTGTTGCAGAGCAGAGTTATTTAAACTGTATGAAAAGACCAACGGAGACTTTTTACGCGTTATTGTCATCGAAACACATTTATTTTCAAGGTTTAACTGCATTTGCCATGTCTGGCACCAGTCACTGATTTTTCTCAGGCTCGAATTGAGATTAGCTTGATCTGCGCCTTTTTTAATTTCAGAAAATATAACCAGATCGTCGGCAAATGCAGTTAAGCTCAATGATTACAACATGTATATTTTAGTCGGAGGACTAAAATATACGTAGCAGCTTGGCCGCGCCTGACGTGCGGCCAAGCTGCCACGTCAGGCGCGACACAAGTAAAGAAAGATTTCGTGTTTACTTGTATGACTATTGACCACTGCAGGTAGTCGAGAGCGTAGCGGAAAATGCCACAACATGTTTTTTTTCCAGCCCCCAGGTGTGACAGAGACTGGCAGTCTTCCTGCCCTGGCCAGAGATGTGGTAAGCTCATTTTGAGGCTGCCAGGCATGCGCAGCGTTTGCAAGAGGTATCGTGTTAATGATTACAACGTATATCTTTTAGTCGGAGGACACTTGGACGTGCGCCCAAGCTGCCACGGCAGGCGCGACACAGGTAAAGAAAGATTTTGTGTTTACTTTTATGGCTATTGATCACTGCATGCAGTCGAGATGGGAGCAGACAAGGATGCAACAACTCGTGTTTTACTGCTGGCTGATTCATCGACCGGTGGCAGCGACCAACCTGGCAGACCCTCTGCGATGCAGGTGAGGAAATGTTGTGTGCTTAGTTTTAAATCTATTCATATTGGGTTATCTGATGCAGTAACCTGTCAGCCAAAAGCAATTCCTCTTATTCCCGACTAGAGTATGTTCAACATAACTGTCCAGCTTGTACATTTTTTTAGCAGCGAAGTTTTATCGGTCTTTTCATTTAACCCTTAGACGTCGTTCTACCAGTCGAGTCCTGTTAGTATTGCGAATTCGTGACATACCATCTTTTTTACAAAAGAGAGACCCTGTCACAATCTTTGATGCATCTAGTATACTTGGGTGGTACCTTAAGCACATGTTTCCTGGAAAAGATAATTGTTAACCCGACTGAAATGTAATTTCGGCGTTAAAGGGTTCAGTATTGTTTTGGTGCAGTTTGACCGATCAGACTTAACAAGCCTACTGATAATGTCTTCTTGTACTTATGTTCACACTTTAGATCACACGAAAGATCAAGGCATTCAGTGGGAGCGCCTCCAGGGGCCCTAATCTGGACACTTGGCGAAAATGTCGGCGAGAAATCTGGCAGCCGTGATTGGCCAACGCAGCACTTGACCTTGGCGCCGGCCAATCAGAGCCGCCGGATTTCTCGCCGACTTTTTCGCCAAGTGTCCAGATTAGGGCCCCAGGATGAACACTCCTACAGTCGACCAGTACCTCCAGCTGGCTTCCCACGGCGCTCTATGACAAATAGACTTTCAGAAAGCGGCATCGTTTTCTTCACTTGCGTGTCGGGAGTAGTTTTTGAAAGCTTAGCAGCTGCCGTCACTGCTTTGGGTGCGAAAGTTGGGCAGCTTTCGAGAAAAGATCAGCTTCTCCTTTGCCTTATGAGGCTTCGCCTTGGGCTTTTGTATGGCCATCTTTCAAGGATCTTTCCTATTTCCGTGTCAAGTGTCGGCAACGTCGTAAAGGTTATGCTGGGACGACTGAAGACTGTCATGGAGTCAGTTGTACTTCGGCTCCCAAGGGGTACTAGCCGTAGCAGTATGCCACAGTCGTTCATCGACAACGTCCATGGCAGAACGACCTGCATTATTGATTGCACCGAGGTACATTTGCAGCGGCCCAGGAAGCTCATGCCCCGGGCACAGACGTACAGCAGCTACAAGGTGCACAATACTGTGAAGTTCCTTGTGGCCATTGCTCCAAATGGGCACATCATGCACGTCTCCGATGCTTACGAAGGCCGTGCCTCTGATAAACTCATCATGCGCGAGTGCGGCATCAATGACTACCTGGTTCAATGTTACGAGGTCATGGCTGACCGTGGCTTTAGGCTGGAGCCCGAGCTGGAGGTCCAGGGCGTAAAGCTCAACGTGCCTGCTTTCACAAAAGGTACTGGGTTCGATATCGACGTGTCTCGCGTCTTACTCAGGTTTTTTTTTTTTTTTTCAAGCACAACTCAGTGAGCAGGACGTAACGATGACGAGACGCATCGTGGCTCTTCGGACCCATGTGGAGCGGGCCATCAACCGGACGAAGACTTATAGAGTTTTTAAGCAGTCTTTGCCCATCAGATCTAAGAAGACCATCAGTGTCATGGTCTTTGTGACTGCAGGACTGTGCAACTTGAAGCCGCCTCTGATTAGGGACAATGAGACAAACGACTCCGATGTACTGCCGTGATGCACGGCAGTACATCGGAAGACTGAGAATCATCCTTTTCTGATTGCAATAGACCGATCCCACCAGCCAGTTTGACTACGCCACCGCTGCCGCAATGCATCGAGGGAACTTTAGACTTTCTGCACTGCGACAACCTTGCTAAAAGCTCTGCGCGTGTTAAGCACGAGACGGCACGAGCCCTCTCGTGCAATGCCGTTTGCCTCCTGTGAACTAAAGTTATGGCAGCGTGACACATGCGTCGAACAGCTTGGTGAGATCGGTCTATTGCCTTTGCTAATTTTGCCACACACCGAAGGATGAGATATTTGGAAGCTTCTGTAAAGTTTACGTTGTGACTGCTTGTCATGTTTTTATACAACCCAACTCAAAGCGAAAATTCTCCCAAATAACATTGCACTCAGGTGATGCTTAAATATAGTTGAATCAGTGTAATTGAACCTGTCAGTGTTAATTTGACGGTTTACATACAAAACCAATGAAGGGCATCCAGCAAGCCTCAGCGAAGGACTCTGGATTAATTTGGACCAGCTAGGGGGGGTACTCTCGCTCGCCATCAAAATATTGGTTACACGCTGTATTGTCCGTATTGGTCTGCAGATACCTCGCCCGGCATTGAAGGGTCCGAGGCAGAACTGCAGCACCTTGCCTCGGAGCTGAATTGGGCATGCATTACATGTATCGCGACAGAACAGTGAGGGAAACTAAATGGAATTTAAGCACACCTGTTGTCTTGGGATGTGTGTAGTTATTTCTTTTTTTTTAAATTTTTAGTGCAACATGTGTTTTTTTACTTTATGCCTCAATCTTGTCTCCATTCCATGTTTGAGATCTTTATTCAGCCTGGTGTCTTTCCTCTGCTTTGTTCTGTTTGAGTTACATGCTGCTGCCAAGCTTTTACATAAACCTGTTGGGCCTGTGAAATTCTCTACATTGGTTTTGATTGCTCATGTTGTGTCCACAATGTGGACAGTGTTCCATCCCACAGTTATCTCCTAGCTTACATTCCTCATTCATCGGTAGACAACTGGATTAGAGAGTGATAGAAGTCTCGTCTTTTATTCTTGGAATTTGACTCGTGCAGCGGGGTTCGTCATACTCAATGACTAGTGACCACATAGCTCCTTGTATGCATTGGAAATTTCCAGCTCTTCCCGGCGGTGGAGTTCCTCAATCCTTGGCAGGAGCTCGCAAAAATAAAAGTTCCTAAGCCGTGGCATCATTTCGGAGACATACCCCTCATTGAATGCTATCCCCAAGAGAATCTGAGCGTGAAGGGTCCACAAATAAAAAAAACAAAGTCGCCGACCGGTGCAGAACATTTGCAATTGCACTTGGCAGTAGTAGCCTTTGGGCCCCTTCTCTGCCAGGTAGTACTCCTTGTTGTCAGTCTTGAAGTACTGATTGTTGGCAAAGAAGTACTCCTCGTCGTCGTCAGGCGAGTGCTGGGAGGGCTTCTGTGATCTCTCTCGTACATCGTACTTGCTCTTTGCACTTTTCATCATCTCCTTGCAGTTATCTGTATTCGCACATTTGATTTCAAGCAGGGCCTCTCCGATCACACCATCCGGTGTTGCCGAGAGCCATGGCAGCTCCTTGCACACAAACATGCCACACTGCGATACATTTGCTCCATGATCCCGAGTAAACTGGGCCCGTGCCACTGGCTCGTGTATTTGTCCATGCCTGGTTGCAGCGTTCCCTGTGAATGTTGGGCACAGCATGGTTTTCACTGCATTCTCGCAGGAAGTTTTTTTTTGTTTTCGGAACTCTGTTTGCGTTTGATGCGGTTAGTCGCAGCCGCCGTGCCAAGAACCACACCGGTGTCTGCTGGCTCCTTGTGGATTCTTCCAGGGCTGCCGCAGCTGCTGGACTGATGGCAACATAGTTTGAGTAGAACTCTCTGCAAGGTGCACAGGTTGAAGGCAAGTCGTCCGCGGCAAGGTGGCTACCATGGCAGGGCACAGCAGCATCACCAGCTGCAACTGGAGCTTCTTCGCGTCGCGGGGCGTTGAATGTCTTTTGCAGCAGCGTTCCTGCATAAAATAGTGCAGCCTCTGTACCCGTGGTTCAAAAGGGTTACGAAACAAGCTGTCGTTCGATAGATGAAATGACATTTCAATTTGCGAAACTGTTTTCACAGGATATTATGAACAACAGTGCTAGAAATGAATTTCATTAACTGAGTTTCAAGCATAAAGTCAGGTTTGTGTGCAGAGACTTAAATTTAGAACTGAACGAGCTATTGATGCACCATCATCACCTCCTTTGTATTTTTTGTTTGCCCAATTCTTTTTTTTCTTCTTCAGAATAATCCTGGTGGATTTTCTTTTTTTTTTTAGTGTGTTTCGATGCTACATATTGTATAACGTTTAAATTTCCTTTTTTTTCCCTCAAGAAGGGTATGTGGCAAAGGGTATGAGCGTGTTCTCACAACATTGAATGGGGCTTTTTTTGTACAAGCTCCTCTAGTACAGCAGGGACACCTTTACTGTGTATGTTTTATGCGAAACAAAGTATAGAAACATTGTATAATGAAATCATAACGCATAAATAAACAACTCCAAAGATGGACACTGTCTCTACGCTCTTCCCGCTTTGCCTTTGCTCTAATTTTACAAGATGGACACTGTTTACTGATTTCTTCCTAAGAAATCGGTTACTGATGGCATGTAACCCCTAATTTGTTTCGTTTACTGAACATTCCAGTTGGTCATTGTAAACGGTTTACCAGTGTAGTCCTTCTGTGTGGTTTTCATGACCCCAGGCTTTAATTCATAAGCATAACTATAATTAATTAAAACAACCAAGCTCACCTGGTATGTTGAAGAGGTCTTGGAATGGCGAGTTCCTGTGGAGGTCTGCTATCTGCGCTTCATCCATGGCCATCAGAAGTGGTTGAAGCCGCGACTTGTTTGGTGCCGGGTCCACAGTCCTCTTCTGCAGATGGAAGGTGATGTCTGCGAGCCTAGCTGGCTCCACGTTGTGCTTTGTCCCCCGATTCCATTTCGCTGCAACATCCGTGCAAGCCAAGCCTGTCAGTCCCTTCGTCACTGCGAAGTCCACTTTCCATAGAATTGCTCCAACATGGCCACATACTCTTGCTTGGCCTGCCATGCAGGTACAGCCACCCGTCACAATCTCTCCACAGTCTTTGGCACAGACCCAAGCAGTGTGGAAGGCCTGGTTCACGCTCTGCGAAGGCGTGATCTGTCCTCTTACGAAGGAGAATTCTTCGTCGATCTGGTGGACGGAGAGGTTTCCGACCCAGCCACTTTGCAGGTAGTTGAAAGACTCCAGACTCCGGTAGGCTTTCACATCTTGCAGGTCACAGGCTTTTGTGTGTAGTAGGTAGTAAAAAATGTCTGGGATCCTGATAGAAGGCCAAAGACGCATGTCCTCGGACCAGCTGGTAATGTCGTCTGGGTGGGGGTACACGCGGTTTTCTGAAATGGAAGGTAACAAACGACGCATGAGGGTACCGTTTTCATGTATTTAGCAGAACTAGTGCTGTTACAATTACCAATAATTGCTTTAATTACTCTTCTAACAGGTGCACTGTTTGCATCTGATACACGTAAAACAATCTGAAATGAGAAAATGTATTGCCACATAAAGGTTTTCCTGCCCAGTCTGCTTAAAGAAATCATGGTATTGTTCTTTTAATTCTGAATGGCATCACTACAACAGCAAGTCACTGGACAACGTGCGTACTTAAAAGTGGCGGTCGCAAAATAAATGGCGACAACGAACAGTTTTGTATTTGGTTTCGTAGACCTAGTAACAAGTAACCATCTCCTAATCGCCCCAATCGTCCATTTTTTCAGTGCTTTCCAAAGGGGAGGGTGACTGCTGACAATCGGTTTAAAGCTTGCACGGGTCTGACCCCGCCAATTCTGGCATCGGACTTTCAGCCTCAAATGTTTCTGCCAAGTCTAGGGATTATGGTTGAAAGAACAATGGTCGGCAACAGCCTTCACACCAGTTGCCAAACAGCCTGGTAGAAGCAGTTCTATGTTTCTACCAGATTCCAACTGCGAGCCCGTCGTCTCGCCGGCGCGGACGTTACATCGACGTTCGCGAGCTGGACTAGGCTTACAAACAAACCGTGCTGTTTGTTTGGATGCTCGCGCTCAAGCCAGAAGCTCGAGCGCGAGAAATCTCGGGCTGGAGCTTTTTGCAGGCGTTGGTTCGGCAAAGCTAGGCTAGCAATCAAGGGAAGGCGTTGGCCGGCTGCCAGCGGCCGGCCGACCGCCCGCGGTGGCCGCCCGCTGCCCCGTTGTATCGATGAAACAACTCGGCCTCGTGTCGACGAAGTGGTCTGTCGATAATACGCCGTTTGGTGAACTGATTGACACCGTCTGCGAAGCGCTACGAGAAGCCTCTCCACGGTCGCCGATAAATGCATAACCGTATGACTGGTCGAGCGACGGCGACGATCAGCTGGCTCGCTGTAGCTTCTCGCGTCGCTCGGTTCAGAAAACTTTGCACATCGCGACGGAACGGGCGACGTACCAATAATTTAGAATCATTACTCACCAGCAATGGTAACAGGTGGTTTTGACGACGCAGACGCCGAACACGCCGCCGGCTCCATCACACGAAATTAGGACGAAACGTACGCAAAACAGGTAAAAAGTAAATCGAAATACATACAGCACGAGAAAAACACTATAAATGAACCAACTTGAACAAACAACACGTCTAAATACAGCGAAAAGCGGCTAAGAAAGGGGGGGAAGTGCTCGGAGAGCAGAAGAACGGAGGCAGTGACGAACAGAGGCGCGTTCTAACAGTCCAAGATGGTAGCAAAAAATCTAGCTACTAGAGGTCGCGAGAATCGCGCCAGCGGCATGATCATCAGCAACATGGCGGCGGCCCAGGAGCACTTTTTGCAAAGGTGTATACTTCTTGGGTTGCAGCGGACAATAGTCATGTAGCAAACGCGACGAAAGTGGCACTAATCGCCACCTGTACTTCTCGTAGCAGCAAGTTTACCACCACGGACGAGCGCGATCTCGAAGCGGGCACAACATACGGCGTGGTTCTCACCAGGCATACGTAGCGTAACGCGCCTCGCTATTTTGTTAAACTACCGTACCTCCGGTGTACCTCAGCAGCCCCACTTTTTCCTTCGCTAGCACCGCGCATGCGCAGTAGTGGGGTCGCTCCAGCGTCTAGCGGAGCGGCCTAGATAAACTCTCTATTGTTTATTAAGGTACGTTGTGGCTAGTTGGTTTCTTAGTAAAACATATAAAATAGAGCAAAAAGACAAGGACAAAAAGTATACAGGACAGGCGCTAAAAAGACAAGGACAAAAAGTATACAGGACAGGCGCTAGCGCCTGTCCTGTATACTTTTTGTCCTTGTCTTTTTTGCTCTATTTTATATGTTTTACTCTCTATTGTTGTAATGCACATGATAGACTGTGCACAGTGCAAGAGTAATGACACAGCTTTTAAATGTTGCGGTCTAAATTCAACGCACCATTCTAAGAGTTCTAAGTATGTAAACAGCAACCAAGCACTCAAGTTGACGTCCCTGCCTTGACCGCCATTGGACATGTTCGCGGCAGCAGCTGCGCTTCGACCGCTGCTGCCGCCGCGAACATGGAGAAGGAATTTTTTTTTCCTTGTTCGAGCGCCACCAGACGGCGCTACGCTCTATGTGAATCGGCGAAATGAAGGAACGGGAGCTATTTCCTTTCGTTGCGGTGGCGACAGGGAGGAAATTTGTTCTTAATACGTTAGCGTTTAAACGCTCGTTTTGTCGAAAACCCGGCGGTGTTTTTCGTTTGTCAGCTGTCGCGTGCGACGCTCCCCTTGGCCCGAAGCGCTGACTTGAGCACGCGTCGACCTCTCCTTCTCTCCCGGCGCTGACAAACTGGCAGACACCGCCGGAGACACCGCGCGGTGCCAAAGAGGAGGAGGCGCCGCGCAAAATCTCCTAGATAACATAGCCGTAGTGCTGAATGAGATTGCTTAATTAGAAGCCCAACGCTGTTCAAATTCAAAAGAATATATATTGAGTTCTTAACGACCAAATTCATTTGCATTCCTAATGAGTAAATTCAACAGAATCGATATTGAGTTTCTTATGAACAAACTCAATTGCATTCATAATGAGTGAATTCATTAAAATCGATAATAAATGTTTTATAATAAAACTCATTAGACGTTGACTTTATATTGAGTATAAATTGACTCTATAGGAATACATTAAGAATTCAATTGAGAAATCATTAATCATTTTTTTTAAGGGCTCCCATTTTTGGAGTGTACTGATGATAATCGCGCGCAGTCAGAACAGCGGCTTTGCCGCGTCTCTCGGCGGACGACTTCTTTTTCGTATACACGTTTTTAGTTTTGGTTGCTTTAGTGAGGGCGCGTCACATTCATCCTCAAAGGAGCATGGACCGGTGAAACAATGAACTCGTGAGTCACCTTAAGAGCTCGGATTCGAGCCAAGCCCATTCCATTCCCACTTCATAGCGGGCAAGAGGCGTCTAACTCCACTCGCATTCCATTCTTCTCAGCGCTGCCGCCATTCCACTCCTATTCAATCCCGAGGTCGCGAGACTGCGGAATCATTCCAAATCCGGAGTGGCAACTCCGCAACACTGCTGCCGATACACTGTCATGCTCCGTTTGAACGTTTTTGTTGTGTTATGCGCATGTTATTCGCCTTCAAATAGGAAAAAAAAACATGTTTGTCTAAAGAAAAGAAAAACAGATGAAAAACGACAGACCATAGAAGACACAGAAAAACAAGCGCTAAATTACAACTGGAATTTAATAGAGAAAAGAAAACAACGACAACAACAACAACACAAGAAAGCCGCGAAACGCCGGAACAATCCACGACATTCACGTCAACACACACCCACAACCTTAAAAAAAAAAATCAATGGGCTTCGATTGAGTTTCCAATGTATTCCTATAAGTCAATTAAAACTCAATATAAACTCAACGTTCAATGAGTTGAAATAAGAAACTCAATATCGATTCTATTGATTTACTCATTAGGAATGCAACTGAGTTTGGTCATTTATTAATTTATTTATTTATACATACTTCTGGCCCGTGGGCCGTGAAGGGAGGAACAACATATAACGAACGATACAGTTCATACCTCCAACAAAAACTTTGAGCAATACCGTATTTACAAAATTGGATACAAGACGCGCCCAAAGCGCAAATGAAAGAAAAAGAAACTCAATGTCGATTTTATTGAGTTTACTCATTAGGAACGCGATTGAGTATGGTCATTAAGAACTCAATATATATATATATTATTTTGATTTTATTTCTTAGGAGTGCAACTGAGTTCGGTCATAAGAAACTCAATATTGATTTTATTAAGTGTACTCATTAGGAATGCAATTGAGTTTGGTGATAAGAACTCTATATATATTGTTTTGAATTTACTAATTAAAATGAAATTGAGTTTGTACATTAAGAATACAATATACATTCCTTTGAATTTACTCATCAAGAATGCAATTCAGTTTGCTCATTTAGAACTCAGTATCCATTCATTTGAATTTACTCATTAGATATTCATACGAGTGTGAATTTAGGGACTGCACCGAATGATTATTCCTTGTACTAATGTCTTTTTTTTTTTTTACTAAGAATAGGATGTAATGACGTCGAAACACTGTTTATCTTTTGTCAGACTTCAGAGGAGGGGATAGATACTGGGAACCTTAATAAATGCTAAGGTGGTCACCGGCCAAATGAATACCTTTAATATTATGGTATATAAGGCGATGGAGTAGTCAACGGGAGTGTGATTAGTGTGTTGTTAGTGCTTTATGATGTTTTTTTCGTTTCCTTAAGGAGCTTCGTTTCCCTCCAGCTCCATGCATTAAGGAATTATACGATAAAAATTCACCACATGTCGCAGGGTCTTTCTTAAACGCAGTGCAAAAAATCCAAATGAAACACAAGTGCAAAAGTTATACTGAAACTCGATTGCGAAAATTCAGTTGAAGCACTATTGGCAAAAATTAATTAAAATGCAATTATTAAAAATTCAATTAAACGCAATGGCCAATACACTGTGAAGGTTCAATAGGGTTTAAAAAAGAAAAAAAAACACATTGAGTTTCAATTGAGAGTCAAAGCGGTGTATTGAGTGAATCCTTTACACTCAATTGAAACTCCTTTCATTTTGTTTTTGTAAGGAGGCTCCCATTGGCCGAGATACTTTATCTCTTTCTGATACAGGGCCACAAATGGAGCACGAGCTGACACACGTGCCCTCCC
>JABSTQ010002758.1:0-28120 GCA_013358835.2 Ixodes persulcatus
ACGGCTAAATCGCAAGCCAGAACGTCACCTTCAAGCTTGTGGATGTGGAAGCGCTGACCCCAGTCGCTCTCCAGCAAGTGACTGCAGAGAAATGGTCAAGCTATGTACAGTGCTCCCCAAACTTTACGCCGCCACTGGGTTCCCAACATTGAGCCCGCGTCGGCTACTAACTGTTAAATTTGTCACCAAAACGTTGGGGATGCCTTCTCAGGATGGGATAGAAATCGGGAACCCAAACATTCTTGAGGTAGTTCAATTAGCCGCCGCAGGGATTGTCATAAACGGCAAATACCATGACGGCGTTAAGTTTGAGGCGCACTTAAGGCTGCGGTCCCACGGCGGCCATGAAAAATGACAATATGTGCCCTTGTTTGCAGCGCGATTCTGACACTTAGTCACTACCTAAAAATAATATACCTAAAAATATTTACTCATGTCACATTATAGAATAGGCAATGGGCCTCATTTGGATATATTATATATATATATATATTTCTGAACCAAAAAGCGAGATCGGGGAGGATCTGCAAATATTGGTGTTTTTGGTCATACATGGTTTGGTAGTACAAATGGGGAGAGTTTACCGTTAGAGAAATTTGCTCCAAAATTTCATGGTTTGTAGATAAAGAGTGTTTTCTTTGCACAGCGTGGCCCTTTTTTCATTTTTTTTTTAGTTTCGGAAATTGACCTCTCGGAAAATTAGCTTTACGGAAGCAAATTCACGAGCTATTTTCTGGACAACTGTGGCATATTTGTTTCTGAAACCTCTTATAGCTATTGATATATAAAACCTACAAACGTGTGTTAAATTTAATTAGGATTGACGTATAACTTTTGCTGTAAGACTCGCGTAAAAACCAATGAAAATGGTAAAATCAGACTAACATCTTTTGGTAGTACGAATGCACCGATAGGGGTTGTCAACACAATTGATCAACCTCTTATGCAGAGACAATTAAATATGTGCGATTTTGCATAGCGAAGCCCTTTTTCGCAATTTCGCATTTGGTTTCTCTAAAAAAAGTTCAGGCAAAATGGACCTTTTTCACATACCGACGGCACCAGGCGGTGGCTGCACGAACTAAAAATCGAGGAAGTGACCTACCTGCGCTACCAATAGGCCATATGCGAAATCCTTGCCAGCTATCATCATCATGCCATTAGGAGCCGCCATATTGGGGGGTTTATCACATCTTCCAGTTGTGGACGAGGCGCATCCGCATTTAACTCGGTTTTCATGACATTAGGGCAGTTTATTTGTACACTCAATGGGTTGCTGGTTAGTTTCGGATCAAAGAAGAAAAGAAAGACGGCCGCCAAATTCAGGAAAAGGAATTGTCAGCAACGAGGTTGCAAGACTCGTCACTCAAGCAGTGAACTGTGCCATCCAGGTCAATGAACGGTATTTCTCGAAGGCGTCCTGTGAAGGGTTCGTACTGGACTTGCAGCAGGTGATCATATTTTAGTTCTACGACTTACACTTTGCCGGGACTATAGTTTTTCGGGCGAAATCGTCGGTACGGGAACCCCCCAATATGGAGGAAATCTGAGCGTTGATCATGAATACACTAGATGGCGCTTCTTTTTGCATATGGTCTATTGATAATGGGAGCTACGCTACCAGTTTCTTCGCTCTCCGAGCTGCGGCGCGTGCCCAACGCGACTCTAAAGAGGGAGATCTGTGGCGTCCACCCAAACGTCATGTTTTTCTTTCCGTCCACTTTCTTTTTTTGTGGAACACAGTTATATATACGTTGCAATTACGTGTTCTACTCGCTGATCCACAGCCTCCTTCCGAATTTCCTCGATTTCTAGTGCCGACTTCCGCCGCTTGGCATCGAGTGCTCGCGCGTGCGCAGAACGCTTCTCGGAAAAGGTCCATTGCATAGCCTCCTTCTTAGACACAATAAATAACATTTGTCTATATTTATACTATTCGATGGGTAATCATGTTGTCATAAAGAAGAGTTAATATCTGATATACAAAATAGAAGCTTTTGTTTTCAGTAAACATCTCTAATTTTTGTTTGAGGATGGACACAAACATGATTGCCGGTTCTTTATATGTGCTTTTATGGACATGAAACAGATTTATTGGCATCTAATAATATTTATTGTATGAAATAGATAAACATTGCGATGTATTAGACTTTCACAATGATCTTGCTTTGGTTTCTTGATAGGTGTGGAGCTTAGTTAGTTTTAAAAACAATTAAAAACTGTTTGGGTGTTTTATTCCGCTACCTGCCGGATTTCAGACAAACTGCTGATTTCTAAAGTTCAAGAAATTTTCGAGGGCGGCGTTGGCGTTTGTATCATCATCAGTGTCCGTGTATTTTTGCCTTCACATTTAGAAAATATATTGGAAGATTTACTATCCACAAATAAATGGTTTAAGTACTGGGTCAGGTTAATAAATCTAAGATAAATAATTACACAAGCGTAGTGTGATATATTGTGTTGATTATTCGATATGATTGAAATCAATAAACAATAAAGACGAAAATGAAAAGAATACACCCGAGTTCACTCCATGCCTAGAGCCACTAAGTGAGCTGCGCTTGGAGTATCGGCACTCCGTTCCCCAACATTGTTGTGTGAGCCGCCATTTCGGGTCTAGTGCAGAGCAAACGCAACTGCCGATTGTCGTGATTAAAAAGTGCGACTTCCTCAGCATTTTATCCGGTGTTAGGAAGCTGATGCAATATTGCTTTGCTCTGTCGCAGACGGTTTAAACATTCGTGGAGGACAGAAAAGAGTTTCCTGTGATTTTAGATAAAGCTTCAGATCACTGGCAACCATGATTTTACGCTACGATATGGCCAAGTGTCGTTACTCTGAAGCGTAGCTTATTTAATGACACTATTCATGCCCTTGTTCAAGGAGCTTGTAATACCTGAAGGGGCCATGACGTGAGCCCCGTGGGTTCCACAAGCCACTACCTTAACACCTGCCTCTTCCTCATTGTTCCCGCTAGTGGCACTAGTGCCCGCGAACCTCCTTTCCCGTTACTGAAACTGAAACTATATATGAATAATATTGTAAGCAGTGATAGAGTGCAGGCGAGCTGGTAATTAATCGACATCTTAGAAACCCTGAGAATCTTGAGCTGCGTTTGAGATTTTGTTGTGTTCGTCCGTTTTTTTATCGTTCCCCATCTCAGGGTTTCCAAGATGCCGATGAATAATACACCATTATTATAGCTTACACATAATAGGGAGTTTTCGTAGATCGTTCTGGTGTCTCCGCTACGCCTCCGCTACGTTATCCGCTACGCCTCCGCAACTACTGCGCATGCGCCAATCTAGCGCAGACCTTGCGGAGTTGCGGACGTGGTTGCGGATTGATTGAAAACGTTTATTGGCCATAAACTAAGGGATGAGGAATAAGGGCGGTGTCGGTGGTGACGGCGACCTGGACACTCTTGGCACTATGCTACATACTATATACACTACATGTGAACATCGAGTTTCGCCTCAAAGATAAAGTCCAAGAGACTCTTCAAAACGTTCACGTTGTCTGGTGGTCTTGGAGGTGGGCGCACCCATTCCTCCAGCGATGTGATGTTTGTGGGCTTGTGCTTTGTCCTCAAGTCCTTGTAGTATGGACAGTTCCATAGAAGGTGGACAGTGTCCGCCTTTGCTGTTCCGTTGCATTTTACGCATGTGCCTGATCGTCCTTTACCCCACCGGGCAATCCGGGCCGGAGTGGGATTGGCGTTGGCTTGTATGCGAGTGAGGATTACTCGTCCTCTTCGTCCTAATCCCCCTGGAAGGGGATCCGGATCCGAGGGCAGGCTTTCCCACAGGCGATGCTTGTATTGCTCTTTGATGCGAAGCTTTTCTTCACCGGGGTCGTAGTTGTTTTCGTCCGCGGACTCCTGTGCTTGATTACAAGCGATGGAGTAGCCGTGGTCCAGCTGGTGTGAGGGCATAGCGGATTGCTCGCGGAGGGAGATAACGGCGACGCGAGCAAGCTGATGTGCCTTTTCGTTACCTTGGATTCCGGCGTGACCCGGAACCCAGCTGATAATAGTCTTTGTCCCCTCCAAGAGGAGACGAGCGGCAATTTTCTTTATTTTCCTCACCCTTCGGCACGGGCTGTTGGCTTTTTTACATTCTGTGACTGCTTCCTTAGAGTCGGAAAAGATGTGTAGTTCTTTTGGTCTGGTGGTGGAGTTCTCCAGGACAGATTCTAGGGCCACTTGAATGGCCGCTAGTTCCCCTCCTCGAACTGTCATGCTAGTTGGAAGTTGCGCGCTCGCAGCGACCTGGATCTCCGGAAAGCAGGCTACTGCCGCCCCGGGGCCGTCGTTGCCGAGAGCAAAATCCGTGTATGCAGCGAGTATGGTACTTGGATTTGTCCAGGATCCGACCATTTTGTTGTGGGCTTTTACAAGTCTCTCTTGCTGCTGTGTGTCGCCCTTCCTGAGCTTCCCCAGGGGTTTGTGTTCCACGATGTCCAGCAAATCCTCCCAGGGGGGAAGCTGTTCCGGGAGTGCTGGCCAATCCTCTTGTTTACTGCCGAGTCGGCAGAGAATCTCTCTGCCTTGTCGAGAGTGTTTCAGTCGGTCCCAGTGGGCCCGACCTCGCGCATGCACCGTGTCGTAGAGTGAGTTGAGTTGAGCCTTCTCCTTGAGTCTTGGAAGTGCCGTGTACGCCGGTAGACCGGTGATTACGCGCATCGCTTGATGGTTTAGCGTCTCCAGTCTTTTCCATTGTGCTTTGGTGAGCCTGCAGTGAGTCGCGCCGTAGCAGACGCGTGACACCACGAGCGCCTTGACCATCCGCCTGGCCACTTCTTCTGTTGCTCCTCCTTGTGCCGAGCAGATGCGGCGAATAACGTTCAGGGCCGAGTTGCACTGCTTGATAGTTTGTCGAAGCCAGAGGTCTGCTCCACCGGTCTCATCTATGAGGAGCCCTAGGATCTTGACTGATGGCGCTGCGACGATCCTCTTCCCTGCCAGCACCAGGTTGAAGGCGTCGGAAATCTTGGCTTCGCTTAGCCGTTTCGGGGCAAGAACGACGAAACTGGTCTTCTCTGGTGACGCTTGTAGCCCGACACGACGAAGATGATTCTCTATCATGTCAAGGCCGGCTTGCAGCGTGTCTTGTTGTTGGGATAAGCTCGAATCTCTCGTTCAGATTGATATATCATCTGCATATATCGTAAACCCAAGTTGTGGCACCTTGTCAAGTTCGTGTGGGAGTGCTGCCATGACTATATTAAATAGCATAGGCGATAGTACAGATCCTTGAGGTACCCCTACCCGGTTCACCCTTGGTTCGCTGTGACTAGAGCCACATTGAACCGAGTACGTTCTTCCGGCAAGGAAAGCCCGTATAAAGTTGAGCGGTCTCCCACCGAGGCCGAGTTGTTGTGCCTCGCGAATGACTGCGGCGTGGGGAACCGAATCAAACGCCTTCTTGATGTCCACCGTAACAATGGCACGCACGGCTTGGCGTGTGGTTGTTGTGATGACTCCCGCAGATATGAGCGTTAGGCTCTCCTGCGTGCTTAGGCCGGGCCGGAACCCAGTCTGCACGGGGTGGAAAGCCCCGGTCGTCTCAAGGAGCCATTCGATACGCCGCAGAACCATTCTCTCCATGACCTTACACGTGCACGACGTGAGGGAGATGGGTCTATAGTTTGCAAGGTCACCTTTGTCTTTCCCTGGTTTAGGAATGGGAATTACTGTAGAGTGTTTCCAATCTTGCGGTAGTTGTCCCGTCTCCCAGATCTGATTGATCTGGCACAGAAGCTCTTGTCCGATGTGGTCAGGTAAATTCCGTAGCATGTTCGTGGTGACTTGGTCGGGCCCTGGTGCGGTGTTGGCTTTCCCAGAGTGCAGGGCGCTCTCCAGCTCTCCCCTTGTGAATGGTCTGTCCAGATTTGAGTCTGGTGCAAGCACTTCTTGCGCGTAGTAGTCATAGTCAGAGGAGTCGGCCGCCGGTTGCGGAAAGAACAAGTCCCCCGCCATGACCGTCAGCTCCTCTTCCGTCTTTCCCATCTTGAGTGCAAGGGTGCCGGTAGCAGCCTTTGTCCTCTTTTTTCCAAGCATGGAGCGGCTGGTGGCCCAGAGTCGAGCCACCGACGTCTTCTCGGAAAGCGTCGAGCTGTAATCTAACCACCGCTGAAGCCCAAGCTTCTGGGCGTAGACTTTAGCCTCAACCGTCGCTCGCGTAATGTTGCGTCTTTTGATTGGAGTGCGTGGTCCCTTTCTGTAAGTCTGCACCGCTCGCAGGCGGTGAGCCCAGAGCTGCAGCAGGCCCAAATCGGGTGTAGGCGCGTCTTCATCCACTTTGGTCTTGATTGTGGCTTTTTCAATGGCGCACCGAAGTCTTAGATCTAGGGGGGCGGCCTCCATAGTCTCGTCCTTCAATGTTTGCCTGAACTTATCCCAGTATATTGTCTTAACTTGTCGTTTTTGCGCTGGCCCATCGCGTGCCTTCCGAGTCAACGAAAATTGAAAAGTGATTGGAAAATGATCGCTCCCCCAGTTGTCTGGAAGGCACTTCCATTTGTGATGTTGTATGTAAGGATTTGCTACCCAAGTAAGGTCCGGGGTAGTGTCCTTCTGACCAGCGCCACCGATCCTCGTCTTGATTCCTTTTTTGTTAGTTAGATGCATCTGGTAGTTGCTCATCTCTTCGATGAGCTTTTCCGCTCCGCCTGCGCTGCTTGCGTAACCCCAAAGAGTGTGCTGTGCGTTGAAATCTCCTCCGTACAACTTGTGGTCCCGTGGGTACAAGTTGTGCAGATAGGCCACCCAGCCGTAGTCTCGTGGAGTACCTCCTCGCCTTGGTCTGTAGTACGCCGAGACGACTACCAGGTTTTGGAGCTGGTACGATACCCTGATGGCAACCACCTCCTGATTCTCAGTGCAAAACTTTGTAGTGTTTATTTGGTGCCGATGCCAGTCCTGGCGAACGTACACCATGGCCATCCCGGGAGGGTCAACGAGGTGTCCGTTCGCCCGCCCTGGTATCGATGGACTTGAGTATGATTCGTACCCTTGGAGTACAATGTTCGTTGTGTTCGTCTCTTGCAACAGCAGGATGTCAGAGCGTTCTGATGGTCTGTCTACGTACCTTGCCTTGAGCTCCGCCGCCCTGCTTCGGAGCCCCCGACAATTCCATTGCAGGACTTTTATCATTTAATGAATGCTCGCAAGGCTTGTAGTACGGCGGTATTCCGTGCTTGCCTTTCGAGTTGTTCTTCAGTGTGCTTCGCAATGGCTTCCGTCTCTGCTCGGAGGTAGAGATAGAGGTTCCTGAAGTCTGGTGGTGCTGCCCCATCGGGCTTCGAGGAATCAGAAGACTGCTTCCCGTTCTTTACTCTATCTGCCCAACTTCTTCCACTCGGGGGTACTGGAATCTTAATCAGTCGTTCCCGCGGGCCGGGGTGCAGAGGTGTTTGCTGTTGCTGCTGCTTGCGAAATCGCTGGTGTTCCTCTCGCATCTTCTTGTTGGTTGCTTTCCTTATGGGACAGCTGTTGCTGGTTGCCAAGTGTCCTGCTTTCTTGCATCCCTGACAGAAGGGTGTGTCTCCAGCGCATTGCATCCCTTCCAGTGTCAGGGACGAGAACCATCGCATGTTTCGCCTGGCCACACGTCGTACATACCCCTGAGTTGGGGCAGATGTCCTCCTTATGGCCGAGGCAGTGGCAGTTGGCGCACACCACCGCTCTAGGTTTGTATGGGAAAACCCGCTTGTAAATATTGCCGTATAGGATCGATCGCGGCAGATGATCACCATCAAAGGTGATAATTGCCGTGTTGGTCTTGCCAAGCCGGCGCGCTGCAACGATCTGGATCTTATTCGACTCTAGTTCGTTGTTTAGAGTGTGGTCGTCTCTGTCTTGGGTTAAGGAAAAAAGGTCATAAATGACCCCCTTGACATACGTATTGCCGTACGTGCGAAACACTTGCACGGGGAGCTCCCTGAGGTCTTCTGCTTGGATCGTTTTGATTTCTTGGATGTGGCGGGCCACTTCCTCGGAGTCAGTACGAATCGAAATGATGTTGGCGTTTTCTAGAAGGTGGAGTGTGAGTGCGACTTTCTTGTCAGGCAGGTATTTACAGCACTGCATCCTGAATGACTGGAGGTATGGCTTGATCGAAGTCTGGCTTCTGGTAAGTCTCACTTTCAGT
Organism: Ixodes persulcatus; assembly: GCA_013358835.2. NCBI lineage: Eukaryota > Metazoa > Arthropoda > Arachnida > Ixodida > Ixodidae > Ixodes > Ixodes persulcatus. The sequence goes on from JABSTQ010002758.1 coordinate 8,154, forward strand.
TCAAAGAATCGATTGACGGTCTTGTTTGGTGGTTTCAGTACCTCCGCAGGTTCTTCGCGACCTCGCTTAGGCGTGCGCTTGTATGTGACGTGTTTCCACGGATCTCCGGTGTCTTCCTCCGTTTTTCCTTCTAGCGGTGCTTGGCGGTGCGCAAAATCTTGCGCCACCATCTCCGCAACTTCCTTGAGTGACGTCAGGCCTCCATCTGCAGGTGTTGCACCGTCGGTGTCGACGGGGCGCCCGCCGGCATCACCTGATGGCTTCGTATTGGGTAGCGGCGCTGCTTGCGTTCCTTGACCTGGACGGTCTTGGTCCGTAGCCACGCTACCGTGACCTTGGGTGGTACCCTTGGTTTTCTTTGATTTCTTCTTTTTCTTGGGTTTGCTCGTACTCTCGCTATGCTTCTCTACGAGAAGCTTCTTGAGAATTTGTAGTTGAAGCTCGTGGGGTAATCCCTCAAGTAATCTTCTGATCCCGGTCTCTGCCGACAATTCTAAATTGCTTGAAGATGGCTGAGTTCGAGCATCTTGTAGTGTAGACCTGTTTCCGTGGTCTTCGGAGATTTCCGTATTCTCGGTAACCTCCATGACCTCGGACCACAGCCCGATCCTCGGCTCTCTGACCTGGGCTGCGTCAGGTGCTACAATATTACTGAAAGTAGCCTCACTTGCCTGGCTTGCAAAAGGCAGAGGACCTTCTTCCGTCGAAGGCCCAGCTTGTGGGGTGAGTTCCGGGAACTGGACAGGATTCGCCATGTCCCCCGAAAAGAAATTCAGGGGCCATAGGTTAAGAGCAAGAAAAATGCGTCCGAACTGTTCGGCAGCTTCTTCTTTCTCCTTGCCACTTAGAGCGGGTCAGGGATCCACCAACGATGACGTCACGCGGAGGCCTTGTCTTCGAAGTGGTCTTGGTCGAGCACCGATAAGGTGAAACGACACTGCTCGGATAAACCGAAGCCAGGTCGTTCCTCTTTATTCGTAAAAGATTTTCCTAATTTCGTCAAATTTCGTCAAAATTCCACCCTCCTCCTCTTTTTCTTTTACATCTGAGTGTCTTGCTGTTCGCGGACGTCATAACTGAACATGGCACGCGTCGGCAGATTTCTGGGTTTTGCGCTTATACAAATAAATTATTCGCTGCTAACAACGCTACGCTTATGACGATATGACCAGTTTTAACAAAGAAACACGCAACAAATAGTTCCAAAATAATGATTACTGCGTTTTTTTTTCCAGAACACCTTTTAAAATCAAGCTCGGAAATATCACTTACGGAACGCATGTCCACTCGAAGATGTCCGAAGAAAGCACCAACTATACTCAATATTTTATTAATACGTCTAAGGAACCCCAACCTGGTTACTACATGAGTAGTGTGCGAGCACCGATAGCTGCTATATGGAATTTCGATTCAGTCTTCAAGAGCGAATTCCCGTTAGAGACCTCAACGGAACCTCCGAAGGTATATAACGGTTCCCAAGAGAGAATTTACGAATTCGATTTCAACGATACATTAAGGCTGGAACGCAAGGGATACACTAATCATATTAGAAACAAGACATTCACGGTAAAACCGGGGAAAGAAGTAGAAGTGACTGAGACGGTCAGGGAATCGACGAAGGTAAGTGTGATGCATCTCACTCATTCATTGCTTATTCTATAGGACAATGCATGAAAAAAACTTTACTAAGTATTATTATTTTGTAGTGTTCTCTGCATGTTTATTAGAATATGGGTCTCATTCTCACCTCTTCTGAACGTCTACGTGTCTAAATTTGAATGATGTTGGACAGTTCATTGTGCGAAAATTAATTTAGAACCTCGAAAGCCCAAAAGGAGCGGAAGCAGAACCAGGCTTGATATCCTTTGGCCACAGTCTGGGTATTTTGGTCCTAAATCTCCAAACAAATGCCAGAGTTGGGCTTCACTGGCTTGTTGTTCGGCTGTCACCTGCCATTTTTGGGCCACAATCACCCAGTAAATGCTTTGGGTTCGGCTTCACTACTGGCTGTTTGGTTATCATCTGGCAACTTTAGCCATAGCCTCCTTTATACTGATAATGCCTGCCCAATGGTTGGCTCCCCCATGCTTCGTCGTCGTTGCGCCTGCTTTCCAAATTTGCCACTAGAGGCGCCAAAACCCCATACAAAAATGCAGACGACGCTTCTCCGCTGCCCGCTGATACAGTTCACTGTGACGCCATTTGTGAATTGAATACATTTGTAACCTGTGCTAAATAGCTAGCGCAGGGCACCGTCAGTATAGTTTTGATATATAAAAGAAGTCTTAACCTTTCTTTTAGCTTTCACTTCTTGGTTTTGTTTCTATGCTGAAATGTTACCAAACCTCTGGTGCTTGTCACAGCAACAACAGTAATAGTCAAACCAAACTAAAAGGAGACAGAGAGGCTGGCGGACGTTCACGACGTTGCAACAGCAGCCACTTGGCGTTTTTATTGCTTCTGGAGCAGAGCCGGAAAACATACGGCCCGCGGACCACATGCGGCAGTCAAGGGATTTTTTTCAGGACCGCCAACGAGCCTTCGGTGACCGAAAACCTGCGCACCCGTCGGCAACGCTGTGACCGGGGATCTTAAAATACATTTTAAATTTTTAAAAAAAAATTTTTTTTAAGCTCACAGTTTTTTTTTATGTTTTGACCGGTTTCTTCTGGTCTGCACTGTTTTTCACGGATGCAGTTCTAGAGCTTTAACAATTTCCTAGATAGTGGCTTGTTGAAGAAGATCTTCTTGAGGTCCTGCTTGTCAGATACGGATGTGTAGTAGTTTGTGGAAATCGGCCTGAAATACTTAGTAGACAGAATTTGCAGGAAATATTTGTAATGGTTTACATCTTTATCTGCCTTTGCGCATTTCAGAACGCCATGGTGCATACGTGTATCTACCCAAGTCTCAACAGCTACATACAAAGGCTTTTTCAGCATATTTCGTTTTTTTCAGTAAAACCTCTACGAAGTTCTTCAGCGCATACAGCACCCTCAGTAGCTTCTTCGATTTATAGTATAGTCCTGCCCTGTCCTGGTGCCTGATGATGGAATCACTGTGAGCCGTAGAAGCCTACTTAATAACCAGTAGGAAGCAGTCACTGCAGTTGACATGTTCCTTCACCACCCGTGCCAAATATCCACCTACTACTACGTGACGCCACACGCACACCGTGTGGCGTCACGGTCTGCGTGTCGGGAGCCGCAGACAGCCTCGTGCTATTGAGCTATGCCGGCTATGGCTAAGCGCTCTAGAGCTCTGAGAATCGAACAACAACCGAAAGAAGTTACTCGTGTCACAAAAACATTACGTGATCACGTGACCTATTTAAACACGTAAGGTCACGTTACCGCGTAACCTAACATGGAAAACTTACGTTATCACATAGCTTAACGTGATAACATAGCTTACACTAGCTACAGTGAACTGTAGTAGCAGACAGCGGACAAGCGTCGTCTGCTTTTCTGTATGGGGTTTTGGCGCCCCTAGTCGCAAATATGTGAAGTAGGCGCGACGACGACAAAGAAACCATTGGGCAGGCATCTTCAGTATAAAGGAGGCTATGCTTTAGCACTTTTAGAGTGCTTTAGCAAGCACTCTAAAACAAAAAAAAAAACGGTGAGTTTATAACAGAACGCAGAGACAGCCAATCATCACAAACAATGGAAGAATTCCGGCGCTTGACGATGATCAAAATGCAATTAGACCTAAAAGAAATGCAATGTGCGCAGGGACAGCGGGCACGTGAAGCCTCATGCTTATTGTCTTTGCGAACATCACACTTGGTTGGTATAATCTCATTACATTCATGTCTTGTTAATATGAACCCCGTTAATACGAAGACGCCGCTATATCGAAAACATTTTCGGAGGCGAACTAGCTATATATACCTTCATTTTTTTGTCTTGCTATTATGAGCAACTCACATTATGGACGCTCTTTCTGGGGAAGCAGGGGTGTCGATATTAACAGACAATCATTGTATCAGCCTCCTAATTCGCTGGGATCTATTTTATTTTTTCCCGTGATTCCTGTCTCTGAGTTCTGCAGGAAAGTGAACTCGTGGACCTTTTCTTCAAAGTCTGGACTTTGGCACTCCTATGGCAAACCAGAGAAGTGCCAAAGTTTGGCATTTGTCTGGAATTAAGGCACTTTAGCCACTAAATAACATACGCTTCAGATATCGAAACTCTGTTTCCGGATTATCTTGTGGCCACCGCCACCTTGGTGATTTGCAAAGAGCAGACGAAACTCTCAATCGTCGCAATTCAAAATGCGATTTCCTCAGCTTTATATACGGTGTTAGAAAGCTCATACGATATCGCTTTGCTCTGTCGCGAACTGTTTTAACAATTCTGGAGGACTTAAAAGGTTTTCCTGCGATTTAAAATACAGCTTAAGATAACTGGCAACCGTGATTTTAAGCACCGAGATGTCTTAGTTATGTCGTTACTCTGAAGCGTATACATTATCTAGTGACTCTGGTTAGGGCCAAGGCAAAGTACTCATGCCCTAACAAGTGCCTTAGAGCAATACCCTAATAAAACCGCGTTAGGCCCCTTGGATTGTCAAACTTGGGTCAAATCAGGTCTCCCTCTGACATGCTGCCTGTTACGTTTATAACAAAGCTGGGGTGCGGCGTTAGAGGTTATTGAACAAAAATACAGAAATGCACAGATAGTTGTGACATAGGCACCATGATGCCTCGCCAAGTACAACCAAAAAACCTGCTTCACGCAGCCAGTGCAGACGATTCCGCAAGAGGACAAGAGCGGTTTCCGTGCTTGCTTGCTTCAATTAATGACGGCTGGCAATAATTCCGTTGCATTCGCTATCATCGCATGACCTTACATTAACGTGGGGCACCCTCCTTATGAGTAGCCTTATAATAAAAATGATGCAAGCACAAATGCCCCTGCACTGTCCTCGTGCAGAGCCGCTTGAGCAGCGACTTCGCTCAAGACTACAAAGATTTCATTTTGCTTAGTATTAACACGATAACGTTAAGGAATGCGTGTCAGAGAAAAGACGGTGTTGGCGTCGGTGGCGATGGGACGGGAAGATCCTGATTGGTCGATAGGGTCTTGACGTAACAGTCACATGACCTCGCGCGGGAGTTTCAAACAACACACAACGCTCACGTGAGACGTGACGTGCTATAGTGCTGAAGGATACGAATAGGAAATCGTTGACGGACGATCCGATCATTAGCCAGTGCTACTAAATTTGTTTGATAGCGATGCGCTTTTTACAGAAAGAAATGTTAAACTGTTGAACTTCAATATTGCCGACGATTATGTCATTATCGACGAATTTGTTTTTGACTATATATGATGACTTTGTATCCCTATCGGTGACATCAGAGTGTGTAGATGAGTTATGAATACGTTTTCTTACGATACTTGCTCGATGCGTCTTACAATATGTTCCTTGTCGTAACAAAAAAAAATCATAACCTAATAATAACGAGGGAAGTGATACACATAAAAAGAAAATATAACAGATTGTAGAAATTTTAAAAACGATCGGGCTCCTTTTTATCAAAGCATCCTATACTTCCTGTAGCAGGAACTTTAAACAAATAGTATGCGAATCAAAGCGAAGGTATTATAGCGTTTCTCTTTCATTATTAAAAAAAAACTGAACCTCAGAATTTCTGGCTGCATATAAGTGCACCCAAAAGAAAAAAACAAATGTCCATGTCTTGTTGTGAACGGTGGTGTAGTTGATGATGAATTTGAAATCGCTACTATTTTAGGTGTTCGAGTTTATTTCGTGTTTACAAGAGATAATGGTCATGTGCGTGACTACGACAACCTCTCTCAGTTACCTGCTATAGAAAACATTACTGTCAACGAGACAGGTATTTTGTCATGATTACCCAACTATAATGTAAAAAAGCGATTGCCCAGGTGGTATCCCAAATGTCCCTCAAACGCTACGCGAAATGGACTTCATTGGCAACTTCAAGATTGCCGGTTGATTGGAAGCTTACAATTGTTAAGCACATACATAAATCTGGTGACCCTCATTAAGCCGTTAACTACCGTCCCGTTTCTTTATCATGTATTAGTTGTAAATCACTTAAACACATCATTGCTAAACACATCGTTCAATACTTCACGGAACATAAACTACTCTCAAATTTACAACATGGCATTAGAACTGGGTTCTCAACAATAACCTAGTTAGTCGAAACAGTGCACAAATTTTCTTCACTCATTAATCGCCGAGGTCAGGTTCATGTATCTACCTTGACTTAGCCAAAGCCTTTGATAAAGCTTCTCACACGAACTGGATTGGGGATTTTCTAATGAAAAGGAGGCAGTACGTGATGTTTAACTAGACTGCATCTCATATTGCAAATGTAGAATCCGGGGTACCACCAGGATCTATCTCTCTTGGGGGTCGCTGCTTTTCTAGTTATAAAAATTAATGTGAATGCAAGCTTTTATACGACGATTGCATTTTCTACCATGAAATCAAAAGTCCAGATGATCTACTTATCCTAAATAGTAGCCTCTAGGAGATGACAAAGTGGTGAAAACATTGGCAAATGGTACTCAACAAAGAGAAAACTATATTTATGTCTATCACTCATAAGAAGGAACCATCACTTTTAACACACCACACGGGCAAACACACACCGGTTCGGGTTTACGAATACATTTATCTAGGCCTATGTATAACCCACATTTTAACATATTACTGCTGTTATAGATAACGCATCTAGAGAGCTATGGCTCTTTTATTAAAACGCAAATTACGACAATTAAGCCCCTCCTGATACTAAATTACTAGCATACAAAGCTTTTGAGCTCTCTATCCTGGAATATGCAAGTGTAATTTGGAATCCTTACACCAAAGCGAACATCAATAGGCTAGAAATGGTACAAAAAAGCGGTTAAATTTATTTTAGGGCAATATAATAGTTTAGCTTCTGCAACCAACTTGATAAAGCACACCTACCAACCTTAAATACCATAAATGCTCTTAACAGGCTGAAACTACTGTACCAGATAATTCACGGCATGATCAACATCAATCGGGAGAAGTTCATATCATTTTCTGGTCGGTTCAATACACGTAGCCAACATCAGTATTAAATTGTTGAACCCTTACCACGTAATAATGTATTCCAGTATTCATTATTTTCTCGCAGCTTCGGAGACTGGAATCGCCTACCCACTGAAATAGTACACTCAGTTCTTTAATAGCATTCCTAAACTATTTAAGAAAACCCTTCAACATTGAGTGAATACTAAATTTGATATGCTTGTATCTTTTTTTTGTTTTTATATGCTTTTTTCCCCCAAGCGTTTCTTCATACATTTGTGACTTGTTTTTTTACAGCAATTCATATTGTTTGCCATTTTGAACTTGTGTTTGTGTATTGTTATTTATGTACCCTTCCTATGACGGTCCTGAACAAGAACCAGTAGTATGAATAAATACAAAATAACTTTCAGCCTTTCCATTTTGGGGAAGAAAGAAGAGCAGCGGAGCTGTAGCTTTTGTTCTCGGTGGTGGCTTTCCAGGCGAGCGATCTGCTCTCCTTTCGCAAGGGAATCTGAAGCGCTCGACGCAGTGGAACTTTAGGCGATAGCGGCTTCGCGGCGGTTGCGGAACCATTCGCGCTCCTGCGCACATCGCCGCTCGTTCCGTTCCCGCTCTTCTTTTTTCGAAGAAATGTTGCCGCCATCTATGAGTTACGGCAGCAACCAGTTGTCTGGTTGCCGAGGCTGGAAAGGTTGCCGCGATCTATGGGCGACGGCGGCAAGCAGACAACCGGCAAACACAACACTCAGGACAGCTACCGCCATCTATGAGCGACGGCGGCAACCAGAGTGTTGTGTCTACATTTGTTTGGTACCGGACACGATCCTGGAAAAACCTAACCGTTAACAGCTCCGCTGTAAAAAAAAATAGAAAAAACAAGGCCGTAGTGCTGACATTTTAGTGTCACCAGCGAAGGCAAACGCTGGACAGAGAATGAAGCCAAGGGTTCTGCTTCAGCGCTCGGCTTCGAGTCAAGTTTGAGCCAAACATTGACGCAATCGTCGTGTCCAATCTGTAGCGTTGGCCTTCTCTGATGACGCCATCTCATTCAGCACTAGGGCTTTGTTATCTACGAGGTGTTGGACGTGACGCGTGGAATGAAAGTGATTAAAAAACACGACATGTAATGCGAAATAAAGGTCGCCACATGTCTCAACTGATATCACTTTATAAAGTAATTCCTTTGCCTTAAAGAAAAGTTTTGAAGAATTTTAGGCGCAATTCGAACCTAAGATTCTTCGGTTGCGAGCCAGACACGCTACTGACTAGGCCATGTCTGCCACCAGGCCAAGCAGACGCGCTTGCACGGCTTGGGAGAGAGCGGGAGTTTATATTTTCCACTCTTAAAGGGGCCCTGCAATCATATTTAAGCGTCTACCTTTTTAGCGGTTTCCACGTCTCTTGGGGTTCGGGAAAGCCAACGGGCACGGAGAGAGTGACTAAATATCAGTGCGTCATATTTTAACGGGACGACGCGGAAACCTCCTCCACCGACGAGGGCGACCCGCGGTACCGAAAGCGCGCAGAATGTGACGTTTTTGGTCCTGGGCTTACTACTGGTCAGAGCCGCTAAAAGCTTTTTTTTTTTTTATTCGAGATACAAAATATAGGTGTCGCGAACCGTTTAAATTATGTATGAAAGTAGTTTTTGTTCAGTATTTTAGATCAGAAAAAAAACAAATGCAGTTTATAAAGTACGGAAACAAGAAAAGACCCGTCGACATACCTGCCACCAAGCGGCGGAAAGAGCGGCGCATATTAGAAAGGGCTAGTGGGATGAGGCGCCGACGAACGGCGAGCGTAGAAAGGTCTCGGAGCGTAGAAAGGCCATTTGGCGGTATGGCAGCGCGAAGTGGCTCCCGTTCTGTACTAATTTTTACCCCGTGTTTGCTGTCGTTTGCGGCCAATGAAGTGTTATGCCGAAATAGTCTTTAATCGCGCAGCAAATGCAATGCGAGCCACCCTGGCCGCCCGCTTCATACAGCCTATCCAACACATGCTTTAGTGGCGCCCTCTCGAGCCGTCGACACGGAGTGCGGCAGCCGTGAGCGCTCGATGAGCTCACTATCTCTCCTCTAGTTCACGGCCACTCAAGCCAGGACCTACGACGTCATGAAGGAGGTTATTTTTTGCTTGTTTTTGTAATTCTAATTTGCCTATAACTATTAAAATAAAGCGAATTTTGCGAAAAGAAAAGTTTCATTAAGTTACTACGTTCAGTGCGCTTAGGTTCGGTGCAAATTAAAAACCAGTCAAAAAGTTGTTGCAGGGCCCCTTTAAAGGCGAAGCTTACGCATCCTCCTGTAAATTTATTTTTACTTCCTCGTGTAATATCAAACAGCATTTAAAACTTTCACTGTCTACTACATATACAAAGACTACTTCAGAACATACTTTAAAACCCTCCGCACCTTGTCATATCGGTTGCCAAGTGGTAGATTAATGAACGTAGCCAGTTTAGCTAGCTTTTCTGAATTTGATTTGCGTCATTTTTATGCGTACAGTGCACACCTGCGATAGTTTGTGAGGATAGAAAGCTGTATTACGTATAAGACGCGCTGCCAAGTATCTCGTACACACACACACACACACACACACACACACACACACACACACACACACACACACACACACACACACACACACCACACACACACACACACACACACACACACACACACACACACACACACACACACACACACACACACACACACACACATACACACACACACACACACACACACACACACACACACACACACACACACACACACACACACACACACACACACACACACACACACACACACACACACACACACACACACACACACACACACACACACACACACGCGCAGAGATGCAGGGTGACGGTAGAAAACGAACCAGGAGGATTTTATTCGACGTTTCGACCTGAGGCAGGTCTTCGCGAAGACCTGCCTCAGGTCGAAACGTCGAATAAAATCCTCCTGGTTCGTTTTCTACCGTCACCCTGCATCTCTGTCTTCTACGCCTTCGGCCTCCAAGCCAACATGCCTCTATATATATATATATATATAGAGAGAGAGAGAGAGAGAGAGAGAGAAAATGTTGCCTTGCGTGTTTTGTGGCATACCCCAGATTCAAAACGTTAAAAATGTTCCGGCAATTTATAGGTTTTGTCATTATTTATATGCGCCGTTGACCATTGAGAAAAACATTATTTTAAATTGAGGGCAAGATTTCATGTACAAACCATACAGCCGAGTAACGCGCGAGTGCTTTCTCTGAACCCATTTCATGTGCAAACCTGCACATATACGGATATATACGGTAAACCTTCAGGCTGGTCCGCACACTCCCGTTTGCCTACAACCAGATACGCTACAACCGTATTTTAGCCTCTTGTGACTGCTTGCGACAGGTTGCGCAGCATCGCAGCCAGTCGTAAGCATCGCAGTGGTCGTAAGACTTAAAACTAGTTATTAAGCCTCTCCGGTCGCAAGCAATCGCAAAACTCTGAACTAGATTTTCGTCCTGACTGCTTCAGCGCTCAACAAACAAAATAAAATAATTTATTATTTCAGTTTATATCGCATTTGGCGCTCTTGCTGCTTTTTTTCTCGACATCTCTAAAGAAAAAATAAAGAACAATTCCAAAACACGCAAGAACAGCAAGTACTTACCGACTTGAATTCTTACCTTTTCTTTTTATTTATAGGTGAGACCATTCTCTGTAAATGTCACCCTGGTGAGCTACTTTGGCATCAAACTAACTACAAGGGGAGACGAACCAGGTTCTTATGTCTTTTGCGTCACCCAGCTACCATGTGCACACCTCAAGAAGACGGGGGCAGATGAAATGACATTTGAAGTTAATGGGACATTCGAGGAACACTATCCAGTCTCGGCAATCACACTGACAAGGCACGACTTAAAGAAGAACCAAGAGGACATTCAGGTGGCTTCCGACCCAAAATCCAACTTCATCTAGAGGAACACATTTATGAAGTACGACTTGCAATAATAAGGTGTCACGTTACAAAACTATAGTACTAGGTTTCATCTTGGATCTCGAGTGGGAGACACGCACAAACAGAAAGTAAATAAAGCAGTTTGTCATTCATGTGCATGTCCAGAAGTGAAGCGAATCGGTCTTCTAAATCTTGTGTTTCTTATAGATTTTTGTCTTTTTAATAGGGCAATGTTTGCCTGCCGTGGTGACTCGCTGCTTACTTGAAAAGTGCAATAGAAACATATATCAAAAATGTTTAACTGCAGAGTCCCTTTCGGTAAGGAACAAACAAAACAATTAGTATAGTTTGTTTTATTTCAGTTTTATCCCCAGTGTGGTGATTCATCTATTAAATTCAACCAGCCTATTTTTTTTAAAACTGGGCATATTTGTAATACATTCTATCACTATTACGTAATCTAAACAAGGAGCCTCGAACTCCCAAGCTTTACTTACCGGGGCAATTTCTACCCCACAAGGTGCCTAGTAGCGCAGAAATAAAAAAATATGGTATTTTAACCAAAAGCCACCGACTAAAAAAATTGTTTTTTTAAAATCCAAAATGTATTTGAAATTGTTAAGTAGAGTGAATATAGTATCCTCTCGTTCATATTACCCCACACATATCGCGCGAACCTTGTCAATACAAATTGTGGTGAGGGGAAAGCATTCTCACTTTCCACATAATATTCGGCTTTCTTTTATTTGCGAATCCAGCGACTTATTCGCGACGTGAGCGATCGAAAGCGTCGCTGTGGTCGGCCTTCCACGATTGGCCGAATGTTGCCTATGAGCTCAGCAAAGAATTTCTCGTCGACGGAAAGAAGAGCAATGTAAGAATTCCCATTTTGACGATGTTGGCAGTGTTGGTTTCAGAGCGCTATGACTTCAAGCTTCCGCCATGCTCATTACAAACATATCGAACTTGTTGTTCGCAAGATAATGGTGTCACGAAAAAGGACGATAGCAGGGAGCCACCAAAACAACCCGCTGCCAATAGTGGTCATCGCTATCGGGTAAATATGGCTGCGTGAAAGCAGGTCGTGCTGTGCCATGGATGTGCATGCTCAACGCACAACACTCGGGCGCCGCCAGCTTGCTGCCGGCGTGTGTAGATCGTCTGGTAGTCAAGCCTGGACGGACGGACGGGCGGACGGACGGACGGATGCGCGGACGGACGGACGGACGGACGGATGGACGGACGGACGGACGGACGGGCGGGCGGGCGGGCGGGCGGGCGGACGGACGGAGGGAGGGGCGGTCGGGCGGGCGGGCGGGCGGATGTTAACGGCTACACTCTTTGTAACGGGCGGTAGCTTGCGTAATTCGGACAACAGAGCGTGCCCAAAGTTGCCAGTATGGCGGCCCACAAAATCATTTTTTACCCTCGGTGTCCAGACTGCTTTTGAAGCGTGACTGCTTGCAAACGTCTATACCTGTTTTCACCTCAAGAACCGAAGTAAAACAAGTCCGGCTCCTCGCGGAACATTACTAATTTCCCCCTTTATGTCGATAATGAAGAAATATGTGGGTGAATTTTAGATTAGATATATGTTATCTTATCAAGATGTACACGTTCCAAACGCCAAAAGCATCGCTTTTTCCTCCGACAACCGAATCTCGTAAGAACTATTTCGCGCCGCGTAAGAACAATGTGCAAAACGTACTTTTTTCTTGAGATGGAAACAGGTATATAGGGTTTGACCTTTTTCAGAAAAGTGCAGGCATTATGACAGCGGCACTTGGTCTATCACTGACAGCTTAAGAAGCCCTGGGCGTGGCCTATATTGTTCCTCGCTTCGTGATTGGTTCTTCGCCGTTCTTATCGGATGATGTCGCATTGGTTACGTATTGGTACGTAACCGTATTGGTTACGAACCGATGATAAGATGCATGATACTCGCCACTCCTTGAATCTGCAAGTGGCTAAAGGAATCACGGTTTCTTTCCAGTGTGCAGCTCATGTCGCTAAGCTCAGGAACCAGAGGAAAAAAAAATACTCCCGAGGGCGGTTGGAAGGAAAGTGTCTCGTCTACTATAAGCATGCCCACTACATTATCATAAATTAACATTTAGTCAGGGATGTTTGAAACGTATTAAATAAAAACCCCATTAGTCGCGTATTTGCGGTTAGTGAAGATTTTTTTTTCTTTCCTAGCTATTAAGATATATGCGGTCGTGTGACTCTGAAAGCCTGCTTCTTCGAGCATAAACGTCTGGATGGGATTAAATAAACAATGAAATAAATAAAATTACTTTTTGCTTAGTGCCTGAATAGGCCATGTATAGACACGCCTTGCGCACGCGCCAGATTAGAGCCGCCATTGCTGGCCTTTTCTCGTCTTACCTAGATGCCGAACCAGTGGAACGGGCGTTGACGAGCTTACACAAAGGCCAGTGCTGGGAAGGGGGACACAGTAGAATCCAAAATGGCAATAACCTGCCCTGCTGTTGTCATGAGAAAGTGAAGTAAACGTGATACGAAGAAACAAAACTTGAAAGTCGGTTATGGTGGCACCATTGCACAGCTGCTGCAAAGCGTCTATACAAGAACATTTTTTCTACAAAACAGAACAAATTACCGCAAAAAAAAAAACGCATTGTGAAAGATGTTTTGAGTTAGGAGCCATTTCAAAACATGCTTTGGTTTTTGACGTTGACCCCAAATTAGAAGCACATGTTTTAGAACGACGTAAATATTGTGTTAAAAGTTTTTTTCGGAGCAATTTTATTTTTGTGACATACACGTGTTCTATCCAGCTTTAGTTCAGTGCCCTGTTAAGTCTCTATGCTGCTGTATTTTTCACCCTTGTTTTAACTATCTTCAATTTCTTACGTAATGTCTTTCAAAAGATAGATGTACTAGAATGCGGAGTAAATTGCAATAAGCAGATTTATTTTTTCCTCGGATGATATCGATTTATTTCACCAACTTTGGTTCGACAGAAACAACACCACAAACAGGAAGTCACAATTTACCACAAAACCTTTTTATTACTAGAATATGTTGAGCATTTTATCAACTTTATATGTGCCAGTGAACTTTTAGATTACGTTTCTATATTCTGGGTTATGGTACAATTTATAAACACAATCATATGGATAAAACCTTGGGCTCGAAACCTAAGCGGCCTCCGACATTGCTTTCCGGGTTCCATTCAGCTTCTCAGCCATCGCTTTCCGAATGTCGGGCTTGGAGACCTTGCCCACGCTGGTTCGAGGAAATTCGTCCACGATCACCACGTACTTGGGGACCTTCAGGCTGTTCACCTGTCAAGTTTTTATTGTAAAGATCGTAAACATCCAGAATGGCAAACACTGTGACACCATGTAAAGGAAGGAGGTATTACACAGGCACTAAGCATACTAGATACACGTACTAAAGGTGCTGCATGGTAGATATTCATGGGTACTAAGTGTATTCCGTAAGTACTGGATATCGGATCTTTCAGGCGACGGAAATTTTCTTTTCTCGTTGTTAGGCAGAAGAGACTACGAACTCAATGCATTTTTTTTTTTTTATTACTGGGCGATGTTTAAGTTGGCAAAAATCGTGCCCCAGGGCCCGTTTGCTCGAAGCTGGTTAACTCTAACCGCGGTTAGAAGTTAACCGCATTTCCCTACAAGGGGAATTTTTAGGCACGTGACCGGCAGAGTAAGGACGGCGGGGGGGAAACATGGCGGTGTCCCGGTGAGTGAGCGCCGCTCGCTTTGGAGCTAATATGTCGCTGTAGCTGCAATATCGGGCGCGTTAGTCAGCAATGAATGGTTCAGGAGGCTTTCGCTTTGCCTTACCTCACTTGAACCGCACAGCATAAGCAATGACCTCACCAAATATTTGAGATAGTTTTTCGATTCTGAACATTTCTAAGCCTAAATGAACACGATAATTGTCGTCATGGCAACGTCTTCGGAAATTGGATTGCCTTGACTCAATCGGCCGGGTATTGATAGCACGCAGAATTTAGCGGCGAGAAGTTGTGGTGGCGCCCTCTTATGGTTCCCCTTTGTTACGTCATTACCTTGCAAACAACAAGTTCGATGGTGTTTGTAAATAGCATGGTGGAAGCTTGAAATCATTGCGCTCTCAAAGGAACACTGCCAACACCGTCAAAATTAAAGTTCTTTCATTCCTCTTATTTCCGTCGATGATAATCCCCTTTCTTACGTCATAGTCAGCGTTCGGCCAATCGTGGAAGGCCGACCACAGCGACGCTTGTGTTCGCTCTCGGGGCTAATAGTCGTTTTGCTAAATTTTCCAAGCACCGAGGTGCATGCTACGAGTAGTTACACGCGCTGCACGTGCTGGCGTCTGCAGTAGTGACTGCTCTAAAGCAAAAACCCTAAAACAAATTTTGCCTTGCACGCGCGTTCGTCAAAGCCTTATTATGATTATTTACTTCGAATCTTTTATAAAGGGAAGGCCAGCGCGCGCGGATCGTAGAATCGTATGTTGTACAGTACTGTATGATATGTATATACAAGCTATCAATTCAAGCAAATAGAACAATTTAATAAGTGTTTAGGGTTATTCAAGCTGTAATAGCATTCAGATGACGGAAAACGCAGTTTGTTACTATTGCACACTTTGTTACTAACCCAGTACGTGTTCTTCGTTCCATTGCTCCGTGCTTCGTGCTTGTCGTCTGTTTTGATAGTTTGATTTGGCATAAATTAGCATCCTTTAGGTGTTGTGTCAAGCTGATTCACTCTGTGTGCTTTATAGCATTCACTATATGCGTAAATACGTGCCCTATAATAGTGGTCAGCAACGTCACCGCGTATATTATACGTGTGTATTAGGCTATTTTAGCGCAGTGTTCGACGCAATTAATTAAAAAACGCTATAACAGAGACATAATTTTGTACATTGGATTGTAAAACGTTCCAAACTTTTTATTCTGTCACAACACTAAGCAATATTTGCTCTTATAATCGAGCGCGAAGAGAAAACGGATTTGCGTTTTCCCATAGGAATGCATTAGCGGAAGTCAAATTTCGACTGGTTGTTGTCTGCTTCACGATGCAACAGAAAACTAGCGCCACCTGAACCTCTAGCGTTTATGGTAATAACTCTATACTCTCACCGTCTTATGTCTTTACCCTATGCTTCGATCGACTGCGTTCGAATTTTTGTTGTTCCTTTGTATCTTCCTTCGTGATCTCGCGTTCCGCACCAGAGCAGGCACGTTTCTGTATGTGCGAAAGTTTGAAGCGCTGAAGTTTGTGCTACCCAAAAGAAGTCCTAACGAGTCCCATTTCGCAGCGCCCTCTGGGCAACGCAGGAGACCTATACCGTTTGGAAACGATGAAAACGAAACAAAAGTAAAAACTGAAGAGGCATGTGTGGAAGGTGAGGCGATGCTTCGAAATCATAGAGTTATTATAATGTACGCTAGAGGTTCAAGTGGCGCTAGTGTGCTGACGCAAATTGAAGCAGACAGCAACCAGTCAAAAATTGACTTCCGGTAATGCATTTCTATGGGGAAAAAGTGAGTGTATTTTCTCCCTGAGCTCGATCATAAGAGCAAATATCCCAAATAACTTCGTACGTACTAGGTAGCTTGGAACATTTCTCAGTCAGGCCGACGAAATAATGGGTCAGTTGCGGCGTTTTTCTTTCAAATTGATCGCATTAAAAACGGTGCTAAACCGGCTTCGTACGTGTATTTATGTGCACTGTCGGACACTCTTAGCGCGAACACGACGTCGGCGCTTTTCAGCATGAGGGATATACGTGCCAAACGAACGAAGGACGTCTGGAAATTAAGGGAGACGGCAAGAACTACGCGGTAACACTGGATCAGTAACTACCCGCGCATGTACGATCAAAATAAATTGAAGGCCACGTAATATATTCCGATTTTAAATAAGTAAGTACCGCTTTATTTTTTCTGCTCCTTGCGAACATCTACGTTAAAAATATCACCAGCACGATCAAAATATTTGAGAACAAGTGCCCGATAAAAATTGCCCGGCAGAGAAAACAATACGAAGAGACACCTTTCATAGCCCACGTGCTTTGTTATTTACGTTTTGAATGTTTTTATCCGCTCATATGCACGACGGGGTCATTTTCATATACTGACAGGACTGGCATATTAGCAATATATAAGCGTCACCGGAATGCTGGCGAGCCTTGAACACACTCTATATTCCTTTCGATTGTAATTTTGCTTTGAATCGTCGCTTATTTTTACATACGTGCTGCGGAACATACGTTTGGGATTGAAATGTAGCAAAGTTAAACATCGTTCATAAGTGAAGAAAAATGCGCCAACTAAAGCAATTACACTTTTACAATGTCAATCAAGGTACATACTATTCTTTACGACCCAAATAATCAAGTGTTTCGTGTTATTTTCCGGCGAAGAGACAAAATGCACGCGCGTTTTCCCATAGGAATGCACAGGAGCACCGCAAAAGTAGACTGGTGCTGTCTGCTTCAATTTGCGTCACGGAAGTCACATAGACACTAGAGCCAGTTGAACCTGTAGCGTACATTATAATAACTCTATGTTCGAAATACTTGGCAAATTGCTGAACCCTTCGGAAAAAAAAATAAATAAAATATAAGCGATAATAAAAGAGTATGGGGTGACGGTTTGAAAAGACACGGCGACACGTGTCAGGAAAGTCGAGATTTAACGTCAGTGTCTACTGCGCCCTTCATAACTGGATAGAAGCGCCGAAGGACAGGAACAAATTTGTTGGCGTTACCTCCTTCACTTTGTCGAGGTCCTTCGGCGCTTCTATCCAGTCATGATCCAACTAGCCAAACTGAACGTTTCGTTCTTCATAACACGCAATTCTGCTCATGATGGTTTCATCGATAAATCGATATAGAGGTGCATGGTTTTCTTTTTTTTTTTGTTTGTTTTTCATCATTATTATTAACAGAGCTAAAACATTGTATTGTAATTTTTTGAGGCTGAGAATCAACTTGCCTTGGTCCTGCAGTACTGCTGCAGTTCTTCAACGTTGGCCGCAGCGCCCTTCCTGAGCTTCACCCAAGCGCACACCTCTTCGCCCAGACGCGCGTCGGGCACTCCAACGACGCTGGCTTCTAAAATGGCATCGTGGCCTGCAGATTTTTTTAAATATTTTAAAGGTTATTCTATATTTATTTATCGACACTATTATGCCTGCAACAGGGATATCTCATAGTTTCTAGGTGACAAGGCCGTAGTGCGGGAATTTTTACGTCATTCATTGGAGGCCAGCGGGAGGACGCAGCCTGGTCAGGAGCGCTGCGGCAGCGTTGGGCTCTTATTTTCACTGAATGAGCGCAAGTCCCAGGCAAAGCTGACGGGGACACCAAAATCCCCAAACTTTAAATCATGCGCTGCTATTCCCTCTAATAAAATTATAAAACGATCAAAGTTTGCCACACGGTCCTTTTCACAAAAAAAAAATGTGCGTTTCTTGCAGGGGCGTGTAGCTATTTTTTTTAATAACGTTTCGATATGCAAATAAATCACTCATGGACGATGTAATCCCTAGAGAAGGGGAACAAGGGGGACAAAGAACAAACACAAATTTCAAACACAGGTAGGTGACTGGTGAGCGACGCAATATATATTGTCATTCCTTCCCAGCTCGCTTGCAACCTTTGCAATAATTGCATTATCATCAACACCACTCATTACTGTTTTATTTAAAGAAGCGCGGGGTCGGTTTATGAATAATCGTCATAAAACGACGACAAAAAAAAACAACACATCTTTAGGCTCCTTTAGCAGTACCAAAAAACACAGATAGAAACTATGGCGGGAAAAGGAAACGGCGCGCAATATACGAGTGTTGTTACCTAGAAGAGCAGTTTCCACTTCTTCGGGGCTAATGTTGACACCTCCCTTGATGACCAGGTCTTTGATGCGGCCTTTTATCTCGAATGTTCTCTGGTCTGTCACCGCTCCCTGATCCCTGAAAAGAAGAAAACAAAAACACGAATGCAGGCTTTAGCCTAACAAAGCCGCTGTCACACATCCATATACATCCCACGAAAGACAGCCTCTGCGGGCACTGTCTGTATTGGTTGTTTCTTATGGTCCTGTTCAGAGACGGCGCTAATGACATTACTGTAATGGAATTACAGTAATAAATTACTTTTGTGGTAATGATTGATGTAATTAATTACTTGTTATGCTGGTAATTTAGTATGTAATGAATTACTTCCAGGCAGTAATTTCAAGAAAATTACTCATTACTTCGAAATTACTTTTGTCCCAAAAGAGAAAGTTGGTTTGCGATTTTAAAAAAAAAAAAAAAAAACGAAGAAATCATTTTGCATGGTTGAAACGTCGTGAAAGAGGCACCAGAGCAAATAAACGACCGCAATGTGAGCGCACAGTCTCGTCCGAAGATCTTGACAGACGCACTAAAGGCGGGCTGGAAAGGCGAAGGAGAAAAGCTTACGTGTACAGGCATCGCTGGAAGGCCACGGCCCATGAACTCCCGGCACGACAGATTCACGGCGTCACGTCATCACAACGATATTGTACTCGTTCACCCTAAGATGAGCGTGCGGTGTGAGCTACGAGCTCATTAGAACCAATCAACCGCCTTCCTTTGATCCCCTGAACCGTCCCTCTCTTTGCGCGTGGGTATGAACGAGAGTGTGGTCACATAGCGAAGGTAGATTTGTGACTGTTCCAACGAGCACGTAGCTTCCACCGCACCGTGAACTTAGGGCTGAACGGCTACTGCAAGGCGAAGTGCACATCTCCAGTAAGGTCGTCCACACATTTTAAAACCTAAGAAAACAGGACAAACAGATGTCCAGCCTTCTCGCTCTTTCGTCAGGCAAGGTCAATTCGTAAGCTTCTACCATTGTGCCGAAAACAAACGACCGGAATAAATTATTCATCCAAATGCCTCGTCAGGCCCCAGAATCTTCGTGCGCCAT
>JABSTQ010002759.1:0-71965 GCA_013358835.2 Ixodes persulcatus
GTTTCACCCTCCCTAGGAATACCCTGACTACAGAGCAGGCGACTCGTCTTTCCCCGCGTCAGATTGCGGTGACCACGAACCGTACGGAGGTCAGGACGTCCGTGAAAAATATGAAGGAGGCAAAGAACGATCTACTATCTGCACGTTTCATCCCCGATTTCCAAGACCCCAAGGCCGAAGGACGTTTGTGTGAAAGATATAACAATAAAATAAAACTTTGCGTAAAAAAAAAACGTTAAAAAAAAAATAAAGTTCAAACAAGCACAACGTATTGACGGACCGCGAGGTTGGGGAACACCTCGCGGTCCGCTTGCCATAGGACGATTGTCTTCGACCCATAGCTCCAATGTGAATTTGCCACGTGCGAAAACACGGAAACCTACCCACCGAGAAACAGGAAAGCGAGACACACAAACTGTCGCCTCGGCGTGCAGAATGAAACAGGATACGGGCGCGGAATACGGCCGCGGAAGAACGCCTTGCACAGTGCCGATCCGGCCGATCGCTGAACGGACGATTTCGGATATCGTGGACAGCGAGCGCCACCTCACGGGAGAGAGAGGTACCTTAAAAACAATGAAAACCAGCACCGACACCTTAGTTCTTTATATTCGCTGTAGTTACGGAGCAGATCTACTTACATGAATAATTTCGATATTATTGGATTCCGTAATAAATTTAGAAGACATTAAACTAAATACTTTTTCTGTTTGCATTTAGATAATTTTGTAAATTCGCTCCGAACGCAAGAGTGCCGAATTAGCCGATTTTGACCATTTGCCTGATTTTTTAAAGAATATAATTAAATTTATAATAAAACATTTGTTCCGCTTAATGTCTCGATAATGCCTCAATGTCTTTAAAGCCGAAATTTTTGAAGAAGATCCGCGCAGCCGTTATTATGTGAGAATTTTATTAAGTTGGCGAAAAACCTCATGTATTCTCTATGGGGCTCGACCGCAAAATTCGGTTTCTTAACCTATCGCGGCACGATTTTGTGCAGCGTTGCCCACAGATGGTGCATTTTTTTGTGAAATTTGCAAAGAGCGAACATACCTGAGGGAAAAGTAAAGAAAGAAAAAAGCTTAGCTTCTATGGAAACGCAGCGACGCCACCGGTCTTCAAACATCAAGGCGCCGTTTCGCACGGGAGTCCAGAGATGGCGCAAGCGGTTGCGACGCCAACGGCCGCCAACGAACGAGCATACAGCGCCAAGAGCCAGCATCTTTAGCAGAGAATCTTTTTGACTCAAAAGCGGCGCGCGTTCCGCAGCGGCGACAGTTGCAGAACCAAAATTAGGCGCGGTAACAACAAGGAACTGCAAAGCAGACGACATAAGTACCCCGAAAAAAAAACAGTCAAAATATCCCGACAAACCATTTTTTTAATCGATTATGTGTTCATTTAATATGTTTTATTAGTAAGAATGATAAAATAATGCCTTGGAAACTGGTATCCGAAAAGCTCGCGCCGCGTTTGAGTCGAAAAGATTGTCTGCTAAAGACGCCGTCTCTCGGCGCTGTATGCTCATTTGTTGGCGGCCGTTGGCGTCGCGACCGCTTGCGCCATCTCTTGTCTCCCGTGCGAAACGGCGCCGTGTTGTTTGAAGACCGGTGGCGTCGCTGCGTTTCCATAGGAGCTAAGCCTTTTTCTTTCTTTACTTTTTCCTCAGGTAAGTTTGCTCTTTTCAAATTTTACAAAAAAAAAAGAAATGCACCATCTGTCGGCAACGCTGCACAAAATCGTAGCGCGATATGTCAAGAAACCGAATTTTGCGGTCGATTTAAAGAGCCTGGTCTCTCCTTGAATCACCCAGTATTTATACTGATCAGAGAGGGCGCCCTTCAGAAAAAGCTTTTCTTGAGGTTTCAGGGTTATTGAGGCGGAGCTCACACAGTTTTCTTCTTCGTTGTCTATACACCTTTCCAAGAAACACTCGACCCCAGGGGCAGCAAATCGTTTTCGAGCCCAGTCACTGGGTTTGAGGCTAGACTCGCACCGGCGTCCCTGCTAACCCTTACCGAGTGGACTGTGATTTCGATAGGCGCAGCCTGCGTAGGCGCAGTTTCAAACACTGCTGGTGGCTAAATTCTTGTCTTTTCCCGCAGTATTTTGTGTTTCATGGTGCATATAATCTCCCGAGGAAATTGAGAAAGCGTTGTATACATTTAAAAACATCTTCAACAACTCCAACATCTTCCTTGCAAGCTGGTTTTTATGGTGCCCTATGATGCTGGCTTGCTCAAGCTTTGATTTGCATTTGCAAGTTCGACAATGGGCAGCGAGGTCTCCTGGTCCTGCGAAATTCTTAAAGGGGTACGGAAACGAAATTCCAGCGCTCATTTTTTAGATTTAATGCGTTGCATGTTGCAGCAAAACCTCAAAAACACCTGTCTTTCGTTGAAAGGCACGAGAAAACTAATTGTAAAGCTAATTAAACGATCTTTTAATGTGCACCTGCTGGATCCATGTAGAGCCTATTTGGGAGGTAATCTAGCAACGTTGAGGAACTTGCTACGTAGTCATGACGTAGCAAGTTCCATTGGAGCAGCGCCGCTTTTTGGAATTTCAACGTTTTCCTTCTTAGCTTTCCTCCTCAGCTCACAAATCGCGCATTGTACCAAACGGTCCAAGAAGACGGAAAGGAGGGACTCCCCTCTTTCTCGGACCCTCGTTTGTGTACCCGGACGCAGCCATTCTCCCCAGATTATCCCGTCGCTCAAAACTCGGACAAAAGTTGCTTTCCCCATCACGTTCAGCCCTAAGCTTACAGTGTTGTGAAAGCTACGTGCTCCTTGGGCCACCCACACGCTCGTCACCCCACGGGTACTTCGAACGGCTTGGTTGTAACACGTTAACGCTATTGACACCGCCACTACGCTGATAACGCCACCAATGGCAAAGCTGATAACCACGCCAGCCTTTTCGTTCTGTTTTTGTTTGCGCCCAATATTCCATGACGCATCGCGCTCTCCGTTCGCTTCTCTTCTGCGCTTGCTCAAGTGCACCGTTTGGAACGAAAAATATAGCCAGTCGTTCAAAATACAAACCTGCGATTATCATTGACGGTTATTATCCTTCATGATTGACTGATTTCCGAACAAAATTTGAATATTTCAATTTGTGTTTCCGTACTCTTTAACGTCGGCCAGATGTTCACGTGCACGGTCGTTTATGCATCTCCCGTTGTGTTCAATATAGCATCGGTATGCTGTAAACAACTCCTTTTTTGCACGGAACGTATTTTGTCCTGTGCCGGGTGTCACAGATATCTTTTTTGTCCGTTTGTGTCCGATTGATCCTGTGGTATAAGGAATAAGCCTTATTGATTGCCGAGCACACAACTTGAACGTTTTGCCGGTTTGCTATTTTTTTTTTTTTCAATTTGTGGGTGGCCCCATGAATATACGGGACTACTGCAAAGGGGCTTCTTGGTTTACCTTGCTTGTTCTTCACTTTGGACATTGTTCCTCTTGACTGTGCGGCATATTTTTTTTCACATATGGAAGCCATTCAGGTTTTTGGATAACCAGCATTGGGTAGTCATGAAATTTGGGTATCAAAGTTTTGTTGGACTTGATGTGAGCAGATCTTTTTTAAGCTTGCGGAGAGGGCTGCGATGGCCAGTCCTTGCTTAACATTTTTTAGTGTTCAGAATCATAGGGAAGAAACCCTTTTCGCGATCGTGCTTGGTATGGCCAACAGACATTCCCTGCTTGGAAGTTTTATGCCAAATCAAGAAACCGAATTGACTTACTCACTGGAGTTTCGTGCGTGAAAGTGAGGCCCATGCAGCTTTTTTACAAAATTGTGGCAAGGTGGCTTTGAGGCATCGACAGGCTTGGTCGTGGACTTCTGTGGTGCACAAAATAAGAAAATCATCTACATACCTAAAAATAACCCCCATGCGCGCATCTTGTATGGCATCTTTTATGTTTCTCCTTCCTTCATTGTTCAGCTGGTTCCACCCGTAATGTAGAATAGTGTAATTGCAATAGCGAGCTCTCACGAGACATTTATACATCGCGTACTGTCCATATTTTACCAAGTACTTTCTCGGTGTGTTTGGAGTAAGAATTAGAATAAAGTGCGACAAAATATTTCACCGCCAACAAATAAATTTGAAACTAACTATTTGTATGCTTGATTTCAGGCGTCGCTTAGGAAGACGAAACAAAGAAGGGAAAATCTCTCCGAATATTCTTGGTAAGACAAATTAATATTCAGCTTTACATGTCGGACGCTTGCTCAAAAATTGGACAAAGAGGTTTTACTGGCTGCCAGCTAGAATGGCTGACTATTGAATCCTCCTTTTTATTTTAATGTGCGTTATTCATACTTAATAAATTGTTTTGCACTGTTAAAAGTCTAGAATTTGTAAGTATAAATTTTAAACCGGTAGCTTTATAGGGCTAACTAACCTCAGGAGCCGCGTAAACACGAAATGTGTAGGTCGGTCAGTCCTTAACCGCGTAACAATTTTGAAAAAAAAAAAAAAAAACTTTCAGCCTTTCCAATTTGGTGAAGAAGGAAGAGCAGCGGAGCTGTAGCTTCTGTTCTCGGCGGTGGCTTTCGAGGCGAGCACTCTGCTCTTCTTTCGCAAGGGAATCTGAAGCGCTCGACGCAGTGGAACTTTAGGCGATAGCGGCCTCGCGGCGGTTGCGGAACCATTGTTCCCACTGCTGCGCACATCGCCTCACGTTTTGTTCTCACACTTCTTCCTCCACAAAAATGTTGCCGCCATCTATGAGCGACTGCAGCAACAAGTTGTCTGGTTGCCGAGGCTGGAAAGGTTGCTGTGATCTATGAGCGACGGCGGCAAGCAGACAACCGGCAAACACAATACTCTGGACAGTTACCGCCATCTATGAGCGACGGCGGCAACCAGAGTTTTGTGTCGACCACGGGTGTCGACATTTGTTAGGTACCAGACACGATCCTGGGGAAACTAGCCCTAAACAACTCAACTGTAAAAAGTCAACAGGTTCAAGGTATACCGTCCCAGTCAACGGCACAGAAACCCAGAGCGCTGCTGACTGAACCACAGACCCAACACGCAGTAACGAAAGGAGCAGAAGCCGGTGGTGTGCGAATGCGTGCGGAACGGAGAATGGTGGAAGGGACAAAAACGAGAGGAGCGGAGACTGGTTCAGAAAAAGCGCGCGGAACGAGAAGGAGTTGAAAGGGAAGAAAAGGGCGCTTCCCCTCTATTGGTGACCAAGAAAAGTCAGCGCGAAGGCACACTCTAAGGACAAAAGGAGGAAAAAGGAGTAACGGCGCGTTTTCCTTCATTTCACTGACACGCCCCCAAGCGGATTCCAGAAGTATGGGAGGACCATGGCAACGTCCTCCCTCCACAGACTAATAAGAGCTTTTTTATATTAAGAGGGAAACACTTTGCATGTGCATTTTGATAAGCGGTATTTGTGCACCCAGGTATTTCAAAAGTGTTAACGGATAATACTTCCGAGAACCAACCCTGTAAGTGAACCGCAGGATATTCCATAATACACTGCTCTTCCAAGTCTTCCAAGGATGACGAGCGTTTCGGCTGCTTCACTCATTTTGCCTGCTGCACCGTTTCTACCCTTAATTTGGGACTACCTTTAGTTTGGGAAGATCAGTGAACAAGGCCGTCATATGCAGCGTAGTTCCAAAATCGTGCTGCGTACGCTGGGCATGGCAGTGCCGTGGGCGTTGGGCCAGTTGGGCGTTAACTTGTAGCATGCGAGTGGTTCGGGCAGCCATAGGCCTGATGATACGAGTATGTTGACGACTCGAGAGCTGCTGCCTGCACGTGACAAATGAGACTTCAAGTTCCACGTAGCAGCGACTCTCGTGACCAAGTTTTCCTGTGCGCCTATGTACTACGCTCTCTCCGAATTCGTCAACCAATGATCGCCATTTTTCTGTTTATCCGCGCACAACCAACATCGATCAGGCACTGCTGTCTGTTGTGAAAGTGATCGTGAACGGCTATGCGAACAGTCGCCGGTGTCTTCGTGTATCCGAGTGTCAACCTACGATCATCTGATGATCATCTTGGTTTGTGACTTTCTGCATCAGCGATATCGCTAATGCAGTGCTCTCTATCCTGTAAGTCGTTGTGAACGAAGACGAGACCCGCCGCTCAGGTCTCCCTGTGTTTCACAGCAAGATGACATATGCTTCATGGTTCTTATTCTATTTAAAATTTCAATGTCTTGGGGAACCTTTTTATTGACTATGGTACAATCGAACGGCCCGTGGATATTGGATGATGTGATGTTGATCTAGACGGTAACTCCGATCGTACTAAGGCTAATATCGATGTCGTCTGCGTACAATGCTCCGCTAGCCGCACTTCGGGCGCTCTTGGAAAAGAAGGCTGAAAACCACTGAAATATTGCCGAAAGGAGACGTGTCCTTGTCTTCAAACATTGGTGTGTGCCGACCATCGACCAGTGTTCGGGCTGCTGGGAAGCGCTACCGTCTTCCCAAGACTGGACGCAATGTTTGTGTTTCACCAGGTACGCCTCTCCGAATGCTGCCAGGAGTACATGACGTTCATTACACTCTTCGCGCGATTCAATAGCAACGCACGTCTCCGAGCAAGCGCGCCCGTGGCCGAATGGTTATCGTGCTTGTCTCCCACGCAAAGGGCCGAGGTTTGATGCCTGTGAGCGGACGCACCTTTGATGTCGTGGCAAAATAGTGGCAAAATGTGATCATAATTCCCTCGAATTCGGCCAGCACCACGGAGCGCCCGTCTTTAAGTTATGTTACTTCTTTTACGGCACGGATTCCCCTTTCTTGAAGAAACTGGACGCTTCCTTTGAGCCGAACGTCGCCACAGGAAGCTTCATTGCTCCCGACGGGTACGAAAACACCCGACGAAATGATACTTCTGACCTTACAAGGTACTTCGTCGACTCGGAGACCTGAACTAGGTGGTGCCCGACGGAACAAGGCCATCATCACGCCGCCCACCATGACCTGAAGTCGTCCACGTCGTGCACCTCAAGCCGTACTACGCTCGATAAGACTGAACTGTGAACCCGTGCTGAGCCTGTTTACCAGCCTCCGCATGTTGCATTTTTTTTTTGTTTATTTTACTTTCTTTTTTTTTGCATATTGCATCGAGACGATGCTTTTTCAAGTGAAGAATAATGCCACGCGTGTCTCTGAGCAAACGCACCCGTGGCCGAATGGTTAGCGTGCTTGGCTCCCACTCATACGGCCGAGGTTCCGTGCCTAAAAGAGCAGACCAGCCTTTTTGTTATTTTTTTTTTTTTCTAAATGTCACGTTCTGGTAAATTCAAGAACACTGTTGCGTGTTCCAAATAAGAATGTTCCACGCGTCGAACCTTCTACACCAATTGTTCCAGAAGCCCATGCGTATACATAAGGGACTCCGCGTGGCGATCCGGGATCAGTCTCGCCCAAGCGCTCGATCCTGCTGTTACGCCGCCATCGACGTCTACGATGCTAGCCTCCTATTTTCTTTTGTACACAAGTTTGCCCTATTAAACCTATAGTGTCCTTCAGTCCTTCGGCACCTTATCAACTGTCATTCGTAACACTATTATCGCTGACTGTCCTTCGTAACTACGTCGGCCCTAGAAATGTCCCAGCGTCTGAATTCACTGAGTCTCGAGGGAATTAAAGTATGCGTTAACATGGTAGAAGACATCCTGGAGTATGACAGAGACCGGTCTAAGCTGGACAGAAGACTCCGAGTTGCCCTCGAGAGACTGCAGCAATCGTGGGTTAAGCTGAATGCCTCCAAGTGCCGCCTCGGGGTGTCGTTCGTCAAGTTCTTCGATCTGAAGTTGGGCACCAATGGCATAGGAGCAGACCCCGACAAGGTTCCTCGCATTCACAGGTATGCAATTCCCAGGCGTGCGGCGCATCCTGGGAATGCTGAACCACATCGGACATCTCTCGCTGAGCCTGTCTGCCGCCACTGCGCCTATCAGGGTCGTCCTGGAGAAGGACACGGTCTGGATCTGAGGGACTGGTCAAGCTTCAGCCCTCGACTCGCTGAACAGGATAGTGGCGTTCAGCTCCTGCGCGGCTCGCTAGAACCCAGAGTATCCCACAACCGTTTCTGCAGGCACGAGCTCGTACGGCCTGGGCGCCGTCCTCCTGCAGGAGCAACATCTGGTGAGCAATGAGCTGTTGGCTCTGCGTCGCGGTCACTGACTACTGCCGAACAGAGGTACAGTCAAATTGACAAGGAAGCACTGGAAGTTTCACTGGCCGTCCAGAGGTTTAAACAGCTTCAGCGCGATCTGAGCTTAGCTGTCAAAACCGACCGCCAGCCGCTGGTCCGGTTCCTGGGCTCCGCCGACCTCGACCTCATGCCTCGTCGCGTCCAGCGTTTCCGCGTCCGGCTGCTGCGCTACCAGTTCACGGTGCAGTATGTTTCTGGCAAATGCCTTTCGCCACCGCCAACATGTTGTTTAGAGACCCCGAGGGCCTCGCCCCAACGGCGTCTGCGGCGGAGAACGTCGAGCTCTTCGTGTCACAGGCTGTGACTGCACACTCTAAGAAAAAGTAAAGAAATAAACTAGCTACAGCGTGTTTTTCTCTATTGCATTGACGCGCCCGCAGGCGGATCTGAGAAGCAGGGAGGAAAAAGACGTCTTCCTTCTTTCTGAGGCTGATGGCAGGAAAGTTTACTACCTTATCTTCATGAGCTGCTCTTGGCGTTATGACTCCTTTAATTTTTTGTTTCTGGCACGCTGCACGCGCAGTTTGATAAGCAGTATTTGTGCGTCCACGCATGGCCACATGGCCCAATAAGTTAGCCGAAATTGCGAACCTTTGTTTGACAACCACAAGGCGTTCATAGTTTGTTCTTCTAAAAACGCAGAGCAGTACGCTGGTTTTTACCCTTCATATCTTCAAATTAGTAAACGAAGCCGTCATTAACTGCCAAGTTCCAAAATGGTCCTCTACACACCGGCCACGGTGGATGCGCAAGAATCATTCGAGTTTGCTTGAGCCGACTTGAGCGTCACGACGGTGAGCCCGTGACTATGGTGACCGCGAAATCCACCGTTGCAGCGACTCTCTTGCCTGTTATTAGTCTGTGGGTCTACCGTACTACGTTCACGCCACGTATGTCAACCAATGATCGCCTTGTGTTCTGCTCTCCGCGCATAAGCAACATTGCAATGGCAGTACTGCATGTTGTGAAGTGATCGTCCCCAAGACGCGAACCCTCGCCGTTGGCACCGTGTGTCCCAGTGCCAACCGATAATCATCTAATTATCGTCTTGGTTGTTTGGCTCCGCGCATCACCAATATCATTATGGCAGTGCTCTCTACTAAGAAAGCGGTTGTGAACGAAGACGCCAACAGTCGCCGAGCTCGCCTTCTGTTTCGCAGGAAGTTGACGTATGCTCCCTGCTTGCGCTATTCCATTTCAGATTTCAACGTTGTAGGGAACAATATGTGCGGTCATAGTGTAATCGATGTACCCACGGAATTTCATGTTTGGAAGCTGGTAAGACCATAACTCTGATAGGGCATTGCATGTGTAGAGACTACGTGTCCGCGATAGCGATGTGGCTCACAGAAAGCAAGCTACGCGAAAAGACGCGCACCGGTGCACGGGGAAAACGAAAAAGAAGAAGCTCCACGAGATATCGCTCGGGCAGATCGCTCGAGGAAGGCTTCCACGGCTACACCATCAGCTGGCTGGTTCCCGGTCCGGGCGGCATCTTTAAATATATCGTGTAAATAAATGAAGAGCCACCTTGGCCACTTCAATTGGTGACCCGGAGACCTCCGAAGACGGATTCCAACCTCGACACATCAGCGAAATCATCCACTGACCAGCATCCCGGACCGCACTTCAGGGTCATGAACCGAGCCGACGGGTATCGTCGCGCGGACGAGCACGGGACATCGGACAACGTCGTGGACCAGGCATCTCCCGAAAACACAGCACTGGCCACACTACAGGTACGACTCCCACCATTTTGGGCAAAGAACCCTCGATCTTGGTTTGCTCAGGTAGAGGCCCAATTTCACTTGAGGAGAGTCAGCACCCAGCTGTCCAGATACTACTACGTAGTATCCGCCCTACCACCTGACATCGCTGACGAACTCGACGACGTGCTCGCGGCGACCCCTCCTGCAGATGCCTACGACCAACTAAAGGCCGCTATCCTACTAAGGAAGTCAGAATCGACCACCAGTCGACTCCAACGTCTTCTGACAACCGAAGAACTCGGAGACCAACCGCCGTCGCAACTCCTGCACCGGATGCGCCAGCTTCTTGGAGAACAGGCCTCCGACGTAAACAACTCCATCTTACGGGAACTGTTCTTGCAACGGCTACCGCAAGGCATTCGCATGGTCCTAGCCCCAGCAAACGACATGTCCTTGGACCGTCTTGCCGAAATGGCTGACCGTGTGGCGGAGAACGCGGTACCGACGGTAGCTGCGTTGAGAGAACCTCAGTCGTCGACAACCGCCATACAGGAACTTCAAGCAAAGTTCGACCAGCTGACACCGACCGTCGCGTCTCTGCAGAAACATGCCGATAGAACGCGTCGTTCTTCGCAACGCAGCCATTCCCAACGGAGGAACTCACATTCCGCTCGAGCGCGATCGCCGTCACCAACTCCGAGTACCTGCTGGTACCACTGAAAGTACGGACAGCGAGCCCTGAAGTGTCACCCCCTTGTGTCTGGCAGGAAAACACCCCGGCCAGTCTCTAAAGGCGGTAAGTGACTCCGGCCGACCAGTATGCCGCCTTTTCTACATTGCTGATCGGTTCACCGGCTGCAGACGTCTTGTCGACACCGGCGCCAAAGTGTCCGTCATCCCACCCACAGCAGCAGAAAGAAGACACCTGGATAAAGGCAGAAACCTAATCGCAGCAAATGGATCTACCATACCCACCTTCGATCGGTATGCGATCAATCACTCTCGATCTAGGACTAAACCGACTTTTCAGGTGGCTCTTTATCATCGCTGACGTCAAGTGTCCCATCTTAGGATCTGACTTTTTGTCCAACTTTAACTTAGATGTCAGCATGCGCCACCGTCGTCTTGTTGACGGTACGACACGTCTGGCTGTAAATGGTATGTTTGCAACCGTTCCATTCCTTGGCATACGCCAAATCTTACCATCTACGGGATTCGCATCTATACTTACCGAGTTTCCTGAAGTCACGAGGCCTTCCAATATGGCACAATCGACCAAGCATGGTGTGACTCACACCATCGTCACCTCTGGTCCGGCTGTATACTCACGACCTCGTCGCCTCTCCGGTGAACGACTCCAAACGGCTCGACGGGAATTCGAGCACATGCTCGAGCTCGGAATC
The DNA here is from genome assembly GCA_013358835.2 of Ixodes persulcatus. NCBI lineage: Eukaryota > Metazoa > Arthropoda > Arachnida > Ixodida > Ixodidae > Ixodes > Ixodes persulcatus. The sequence continues at coordinate 11,328 of JABSTQ010002759.1, forward strand.
ATTCGGCCGTCAAACAGCTGCTGAGCATCACCTCTATACATGGTGCCCAAGAAGGAGCCAGGAGACTGGAGGCCGTGCGGCGATTATCGCGCCCTCAACGCCAACACGTTGCCAGATCGTTACCCTCTACCACACCTGCATGACTTCACAGAGCCACTCAACGGAACCTGCACTTACAGCAAGGTGGACTTAGGAAAAGCTTACCACCACATACCTATCGAGCCAGCTGACATTCCGAAAACTGCTGTCACCACGCCGTTCGGATTATTCGAGTTTGTGCGAATGCCCTTCGGGCTTCGAAATTCTGCAAAAACATTTAAAAGATTTATACACGAAGTGACACGCGGGTTACCCTTCGTGTTTGCATACGTTGACGACCTCCTCATCGCGAGCAGTTCCCCGGAAGAGCACGAAGAACATCTGCGCTTACTCTTCGGGCAGCTACGCAACTACGGTCTCGTCGTCAACGCAGCAAAATGTGTCTTCGGAACGTCCAACCTCGAGTTCTCAGTACACCGAGTGACACCCGAAGGCATTCACCCGGTACCTTCGAAAATGGAAGCCATCAGGGACTTTCCGCAACCAAAGTCACTTCATAAGTTGCGAGAATTCTTGGGCCTCGTCAACTTCCATCGACGCTTCATTAACAACTGCGCCCAAATTCTTAAGCCCTTAACAGATCTGCTGCGCTCACCAAAAGGTCCCACATCACCGGTCGAATGGAATTCGATGGCAGAGGAGTCGTTCAAGACTGCAAAGCAAGCTCTTTTCGACACGGCACTTCTCGTTTACCCACGGCCAGACGCACCCACGAGACTTGTGGTCGACGCTTCGGATGTGGCAGTGGGAGCCGTGCTACAACAGTACAACCAGACGGACTGGTTTCCGCTATGCTTCTTCTCACAGAAGTTGAAGCCGGCGGAGACACGTTACAGCACGTTTGGTCGTGAACTCTTTGCCATCTATGCAGCAATACGGCATTACACACATTCTCTGGAAGGCCGGGTTTTCCATGTCCTTAGAGACAACAAGCCCCTCACCTTCGCCTTCCACGCTAATCGAACCTCGTATTCGACCCGAGAGATTCGTCACCTCGCTTATATTTCAGAATATACAACTGACCTGCGCCACGTATCTGGAGCGAACAACAAGGCGGCAGACGCCCTGTCAGACGTCGAGACACCGAGTGTCTTGACGCGTGACAGGGTTCCTTCTCCCCGGCCCGGCTTACCCTCGCCCTTCGTTCTTAGGTTGCAACGGACTATAGCTTGATCGTATGTTCGCTATTCTTATGTCGGGCCGGAACGTATCCAATGTCGTCTGGACAAACGATTTGGAGAACCTTGGCCAGAGTGTTGTTCAAGTAGAGGACTATGTTTTTAAGGCAGAGCACGCAGCGCAGGCAATCATTGATGGATTCTGCCTGCACTGGGTGCTTAACTCAATGTACCCGCCAGAATCAAAAGGGTTTTAAACAACTCTGGAGTGCCTGCTGAAGATCGCCTCCACCACACAAAGAGGAAAGGTGTTGAAGCTGCTTTCAAACATGAAAAAGGCAGGGTAAATTGGTAGAAAAAAACCGTCCTAGATTCTGAACTCAACACCCCCCCCCCCCCCAAGGCAAAAAGTATGGTTGCTGCAAGCATAAACTTTGTATAATAAAACCGTTCATGGAAGAATAATCTTTAGATAATAAAACAGTTCGTGAGTTACCAGACATTTTCTATTTTTTTTACTTTTTTTATTTAGTCACATATTGAAAGCCCTATGTAAAACTTTTTAGAATTGAGAAAGAGCATTCAACAATAACGAAGTATATATATGGACAAACGGTGAGTACATGTATGCAAAAACCCAGGGGCATTTACATGTGTACTTTAGGCAGGAGCCCTGATGTGGCTCTGTAGTTGGTAACAGGATCAGAAATTGGGGCGAAGGGAGAAATAGCGAGCACTAGCAACACAACCTAGACGAGAAAGCTGTACATTTCTGTGGATATTGCACGTCATCTACGACTACAACTGTGTGTAGCGAAAACAAAATTCTTCATTGAATTAAACAAGCCACAACTCCACAGTGCCCTAGCTGAGACGTCGTTGAAACAATTCATCACATATTGCCACGAAGGACAAGTGATGAGGCGGCGAATAACTGATGAAACTAAACGTTTAATGGGGCGAACTTGTGACCAAAAATAAAGAAGGAAACAGAAGATAACAATAGAGCGTCGCGGGCGTCGAAGTCGGCGTAAGCGCAGAGTCGAACGCTGGGGCGAGACTGAGTCCAGTTGGTTACGCGGAGCCCCTTTTGTGCACGCGTGGGCTTCTGGAACATTCGGCTCGCAGAACATTCTAACCTAGAACGAGCAACACGGTTCTCGAAATTACCAGAAATCTAAATTGGAAGAATAAATAAAAGACGCGGCGCTGCCAGGGATCGAACCCTGGGCTTTCTGCGTGGAAGGCACGCGCGATAACCGTTAGGCCACGAGCGCGCTGCCTACTTAGTTAGCTGCGCTCGCGGCATTATTCCCCCCTTTAAAGGGATACTGAACCATAGAATTTAGTGTCCATAATAAGTGGCGCACGTTCTTTCCACGAGCCAGCAGCCGCCGGTGTGCGCGAGCACACGCAACGAAAATGACGTCAAAAACCTCCGTTCGTGATTAAGATGACAGTGAAATGCTTGGGCTTCGGGCCAAAGGAGAATAAATACAGGCTTTTCATCTCTACAAGTGAAAGCTATGTGCTTGTTAGACCAATTAATTCCTTACCTTTTACACCAGACACCACTGTGTAGATGAAAAACTTGTCTTTATTCTCCTTTGGCCCGTAGCCCGTACATTTCACTGTCATCTTAATCACGAACGGAGGTTTTTGACGTCATTTTTGTTGCGTGTGCTCGCGCACACCGGCGGCTGCTGGCTCGTGAAAAGAACGTGCGCCACTTATTATGGACACTAAATTCCTTGGTTCAGTATCCCTTTAAAAAAAGTGCATCGTCCCGATGCACCACAAAGGTAAAACACAAACACACAACAAAAAGATAGCAGAGTCGCGAGCCACACTTCACAGTTCCCAGTTCACTCTTTGACGAGAGTCCAAAGTTCTATCGTTCGCAATACGGCTTGAGCCGGACGACGTGCACCACCTCGGGTCGTGGCTGGCGTCTTGCAGATGGGCGCGTTCCGTCGGGTAGAACTTCGTAGTTCATATCGCCGACGCGTCGGGTGATTTTGTAGGGTCCGAAATAGCGCTTGAGAAGCTTCTCGGTGAGACCGCGGCGCCGAATCGGTGTCCACACCATACCCGGTCCCCGGGTTGGAAATGGACGTCCCTGCGACGAAGGTTATACCGGCGTGCGTCGACTCGCTGTTGGTTTTGAATCTTGATTCTTGCCAGTTGACGAGCTTCCTCCGCGCGTTGAGAGATCAGTTGAGCGTCGTCGTTGCCATCGTCAGTTGGTACGTGAGGCAGCATGGCGTCCAGCATTGTGGTAACCGTCCGTCCATGTACCAGTTGTAACGGCGTCATTCCTGTGGTTTCTTGTACCGCTGTGTTGTACGCAAATGTAACGTACGGCAACACCTCGTCCCACGTCTTATGCTCCACGTCGACGTACATGGAGATCATGTCGGCGATGGTCTTATTGAGCCGCTCTGTTAGCCCGTTGGTCTGCGGGTGATAAGCGGTGGTTCGTCGATGGCTGGTGTGGCTGAGCCGAAGTACCTCTTGAGTCAGCTGTGCCAGGAAAGATGACCCTCGATCTGTGATCAGCACTTCAGGTGCGCCGTGTCGAAGGAGAATGGACTCGACGAAAACCTTGGCGACTTCCACCGCTGTTCCCGATGGAAGGGCTTTCGTCTCGGCGTATCGTGTAAAATAATCGGTCGCGACGATAATCCACCGGTTCCCTTGCGTCGATGTTGGGAACGGCCCGAGCAAATCCATTCCGACCTGCTGGAAGGGCGTAGTCGGGGCAGATATCGGCTGCAAGAGTCCTGCTGGCTTTGTCGGAGGCTTCTTACGTCGTTGGCACTCATGGCACGACCGTGTGTACAGATGGACGGTTTTCGGGAGTTTTGGCCAGTAGTACTTGTCACGAATGCGGGCGAGCGTCCTGCTGTAGCCAAGGTGTCCAGCCGTCGGGTCGTCGTGGCATGCTTGAAAGATTTCTTCTCGCAGGCTGGCAGGCACAACCAGCAGCCAGGCAGGGTTGCTGGTTCCGAAGTTCTTCTTGAAGAGCACACCTCCCCGCAGAACGAAGCTTGACAAGTCTCGGGCCAGGACTTGCGGAACAGAACTTCCTTGACCTTCGAGGTGGTCGATCACGGCGCGAAGCTCCGGGTCGTCTCGTTGAAGTGCTCCCATGTCGGTATCTGTAACTGCTCCCAGAAAACGAGCGTCATCGTCGTCATCGGTGCTGTCAGGTGGAGATTCGACTGGGGCCCTAGACAAGCAGTCGGCGTCATTATGCTTGCGGCCAGACTTGTGCACAATGGTTACGTCGAATTCTTGCAGTCGCAGACTCCAGCGAGCAAGGCGTCCTGACGGGTCCTTGAGGTTTGCGAGCCAGCAGAGGGCGTGGTGGTCTGTGACCACGCGGAACGGGATACCGTACAAGTACGGACGGAACTTGGTTATCGCCCAGATGACAGCAAAGCATTATTTGTCGGTCGTTGAATAATTTTCTTCTGCCCTAGACAGCGCCCGGCTTGCAATTACTCTCTCTGCCCCTTCTTGTCGCTGAACGAGCACCGCACCGAGCCCGGTATTGCTGGCGTCCGTGTGTATTTCTGTCTCTGCTGACTGATCGAAATGTCCGAGGATAGGCGGCGACTGCAGCCTTCGCTTGAGTTCGTCGAACGCTTGTTCTTGCTCTTCTCCCCACTGGAACTGCACGTCGTCCTTCGTCAGATTCGTCAGCGGTGAAGAAATCTGTGCAAAGTCACGCACGAAACGTCTGTAGTAGGCGCACAGCCCAAGGAATCTACGGACGGCCTTCTTGTCCGTAGGCTTGGGGAATTCGGCGACAGCGGACGTCTTTGCAGGATCAGGGCTTACACCCTGAGCACTCACGACGTGGCCCAAGAATTTCAGCTCTCCATAGGCGAACCGGCCCTTCGAAGGCTTGAGTGTCAGCCCAGCAGATTTGAAGGCCCGTAGCACGGCTCGCAGTCGTCTGAGGTGCTCGTCGAATTCGGTTGCGAACACGACAACGTCGTCGAGGTAGACGAGACAGCTCTGCCATTTCAAGCCGGAAAGGACGGTGTCCATAACACGCTGGAAGGTTGCCGGCGCTGTGCACAGCCCGAACGGAATCACTTTAAATTCATACAGTCCGTCCGGTGTGACGAAGGCCGTCTTCTCACGATCTCGTTCGTCGACCTCAATCTGCCAGTACCCGCTCTTCAAGTCCATTGACGAAAAGTATCGGGCGTGGCGCAGCCGGTCCAGGGTGTCGTCGATGCGGGACAGCGGATAGACGTCCTTCTTTGTTACTGCATTCAGCCGGCGGTAGTCCACGCAGAACCTCAGGGTTCCGTCTTTTTTCTTCACTAGGACTACTGGGGAAGCCCACGGACTGTTTGAGGGCTGGACAATGTCGTCATCAAGCATTTCCTGAACTTGCTTCTGGATAACTTCCCTTTCTTTCACGGAGACTCGGTACGGTGGCCGATGCACAGGGAGAGCGTCGTCATCAGTGATTATTCGATGTTTCGCAACCGTCGTTTGGCGCACCTTCGACGACGTGGAGAAGCACTCACTGAACTCGGCGAGAAGGTCACTGAGTTGCCGTCGTTGCGGAGCAGGGAGGGACGGGTCGATGTCGAGCTCTGACGGCGTGGTTCTCTTGTGCTGCGCCGGAGAAGCGTCTACTGAGATCACGGCGATCGCGGCTGAGTCCGGAATTTCCTCGACGAAGCCCACAGCTGTACCCTTTGTAAGGTGCTGCGACTCTTGCCGGAAGTTGGTGACAAGGGCTACGGTACACCCGTCCTGGATCTCGATTACGCCTCTCGCAATGCCAATCCCTCGTCCAACGAGAAGTTGGACGCTTCCTTCCAACAGTGCTACACCGCAGGTGGCTTCTTCGGTCCCGACGGGTACAAAGACACTCGACAGCGGCGGCAGGTTTACATGGCTGGCAAAGACTCGGACTGTAGCTAACGTTGCTTTGGGATTTTCTGCCGATGGGACAGGCTTCCGAAGCGTCAGCTTGTTCTCCGCAAGGTCGATGATGGCGCCGTATTCGCACAAAAAGTCCATTCCGAGAATGACGTCCCTCGAACAGTCTTGCAGAATGACGAACTTCACAGGGCAGGTTTCGCCGTGGATCTCAACGCGCGCAGTGCACCTGCCGACAGGTGTGATGAGATGTCCGCCGGCGGTTCGTATCTGCGGTCCGTCCCACGACGTCGTAACTTTCCGAAAGCGGCGAGAGAGTCTCCCACTCAAAACGGAGTAGTCTGCTCCGGTGTCGACGAGTGCTGTCGCGTCGTGGCCGTCGATGATTACGTTGAGGTTATTCGACACTCTTGCAGAAACGTCGTTTCGGGGCGTTGCGGCGTTAGAGTGGGAGTCCTCCGACGATCTTGGAGGATCTTGGCGTCGGTCGTCTTCGGCAACTCCACCTCCAGGGGTTGCCGCGCCTAGTTTCCCCGGCGTGGAGCGAGGGGTGACAGGCTTTCACGTCGGGGTCGGTGCATCGGCGAAGCTGGACGTCGTGGCGAAGGCGACCGGAACTCTCGGCGGGACGCAGGCTCGGGGGACTGAAGTCGTCGCAGGTACTCGTCGATCTCCCGAGGGCGTTCGCAATACCGGGGGCGCGGGTCGTTTCGGTGGAATCCGCGCAGCCCGAGTCGTCGGTATGGGCATCGGCGGTACACATGGTCAGCTTCCCCGCAGTGGTAACACAGCGGGCGTCGGTCGGCCGTCCTCCAGACGTCTGTCTTCCTCGGCGCAGGTTGCTCTGGGTGGACGGGCGCCTGATCTTCCTGTCGTCGGGGGTAGTGCGGCGTTAGGGCGTCTCTTCGGGGTGGCGCCATGGTTTGGCGGGGAGCTTGCGGCGGTCGGCGGGCCATGGCGGCGTAGCTCAACGTCGGTTCTTCTGGCGTCGTCACGTTGATGGGAATTTCAGGTTGGACCGCCCGTTGTACTTCCTCGCGCACAGCCTCGGCGATGGAGAGTGTCGCTGGACGGCTTGCGGCTGGCAGCAACTGGCGGAGTTCGTCCCGGACGACCTCCCGGATAATTTCGCGGATGTCCGTACCAGGAGCGTTCTCGCCGCTAAGCAGCGCGGTTGCAGCGACACTTGGATGTCGCTGGTAGTGGGAAGCGCGCGCTTGGAGGGCGCGCTCGATGTTTGTCGCCTCGGTGACGAAGGCTTTGACGGTGCCCGGCGGGTTGCGCACGAGGCCTCCAAAGATGTCATCTCTCACCCCGCGCATGAGGACCCGCAGCTTCTTGTCGTCTGTGGCTCGTGGGTCGGCACGGGCGCTCAGGCGGAGGACATCTTCTACGAAGCTTGTGACGCTTTCGTTGGGGCCCTGCGTTCGAATTCGGAGGAGATCTTCTGCCTTCTCCCGTCGGTGTAGGGTGGCGAACGTCCGCTGCAACTCGGCCACACAGATGTACCACGACGTAAGCGAAGCCTCGTGATTCTCAAACCAATGTCTCGCAGTACCCTCCAGCGAAAAGTAGAGGTTCTGGAGGCACTGCTCCGCAGTCCATCCGTTGTGGCGCGCCACACGCTCGTAGTGCTTGATCCAGTCTACAACATCCTCGTGGATCTCGCCGTGGAAGGGACTCGGCGTACGAGGAGCGGCGGGCAGGTAGACGACGGCAGGAGCGGCAGGGGGTCGGCGACTGGTTGGCCATCGTCGGCCTCGTTGGCTGCTTTGTCCTGGGCGGCAGAAGTCCGAATTCCGGGTGTAGGCCTTGGGTGCGACGACTGAACCTGATCTCGATAGTGCCTTCGTTGGTTCTTCGTGGGCTTGGCGTCGGACTTGCACTGCGGGCCCTCGGAGGGGTACGCTGCAGGGACATGCGCTACCCCGCACCTCCACCAAAATGTCACGAAGGACAAGTGATGAGGCGGCGAATAACTGAAGAAACTAAACGTTTAATGGGGCGAACTTGTGCCCAAAAATAAAGAAGGAAACAGAAGATAACAATAGAGCGTCGCGGGCGTCGAAGTCGGCGTAAGCGCAGAGTCGAACGCTGGGGCGAGACTGAGTCCGGTTGGTTACGCGGAGCCCCTTTTGTGCACGCGTGGGCTTCTGGAACATTCGGCCTGGAACATTCGGCGCGCAGAACATTCTAACCTAGAACGAGCAACACGGTTCTCGAAATTACCAGAAATCTAAATTGGAAGAATAAATAAAAGACGCGGCGCTGCCAGGGATCGAACCCTAGGCTTTGGGCGTGGAAGGCACGCGCGATAACCGCTAGGCCACGAGCGCGCTGTCTACTTAGTTAGCTGCGCTCGCGGCAATATTTTTTTTGCATCTACAAAGCAGGATCGAAAGAAGTAAAAACACGCTGACATGCCTAGATAACCGACCTTTCTCTCTAGCAAAAATACTTGGTACCTGAGACAATCCGTGCAAGGAAGCTGAGACAACAAAAGCACTTTTATGTTCCCCCAAAAAACACAGCTAAACTTTTGTTTGTAGAAAATGAACCCCTCTGTTGTCCAACAGTGTCGGGCTTGTAGTGACTCAAACTGATCATTTTTACAGTTTTTATTATCTCGTTTTTTATTTTACCTTTTATCTGCATATCTCTCCCTTCCCAGGGAGAGGAGTCAACCGGGACAAACAAACCAAGTTAATCCCCGTGTTTTCCTTTTATGAGTTTTTTTTTTTTTTTTTTGTTCATCACCTCAAGCCTATTTTTGGTCGTCTCTCTCCTCGAAGACTGCTGGCAGGCCAACTGTGATGCATCATTGTGCAGTCTTTGGTTTTCTAGCTCAACTGTGGCCACTTGCCTATTGGTTGTAGAGAAGGTTGCCACCATTGTCTTTTAACACTTCTTGGCATTTTGAGTTTCAGCAGTGGAGTTTCTCCAGATAATATCCAAACGAATGAGGGGTGCTTGGTTTCGAGAACATACGTTTAGGTCCACGTTTTCTCGCTCTTTACAATTTCCAATATATACTCTGAGGGTTGCCACTTTGGAATTGGTACGGCACTCCTTGGCACCATTTCACCCTTGCCTGATTTTGATCTTCCTTCGAAATTGTGGTGGCCAATGAGATGAAACTTGTCAGTAAAAGGTGCTCATCAAGAATCACCAAAACATTCGACAAACTAATCTTCAGCTACCCTTCTATATCACCGTCAGTCAGTCGAGGATCTTCCTTAACGAGCCTCTCCACAATGGCGTTGTTTTCTTCGGTCACAGCTGTTGAAAGTGCGGCAGTGCGCTTGTCGCCTTCGAGAGAGGTGCGGCCACGTCTAAATTCACTGAACCAACACAAAACTGTTGCACGTGATGGTGCAGTGTCCCCAGAACCACATCACAACCGTTCCAGTGATTTCGACTAATTTAATCTACTTTGGAAATTGTAACGCGCCACCACTCGAAAATCTTATTTCTCGATGTCCAACACAGAAGTCAAGTCAAGAGACGGGTCGTAACATGCCTAAGTCCGTAGCTGGCACAAGGCAGCATTCTTTCAGACAATTAAGTTCTTTTTTAACTATAGGAACGAAGGAGGCTTCAACTGCACCACACTTAAATTTTGTCTCTGTCCCCCCCGCCCTTGTCTGATTGCCTCAATTTCAAACTTTTGTCGTGACCTACGCATAGTAATTATTATTTATTTATTCATACTATTGGCATCTTGGCCGTTACAGGAGTGGGTAATTAGAAAAAATAACCTGTTTTTAAGCACACTGCCACGAATGATGCGCACATGAATGATTCAGACACAGATGCATTTAGCGTATATAAATATAAGCGAAGTAAAGAACACAGAAAAGAAAATGAAAGAAAAATAAATTCTATGTATTGTTTGGCGAGGCCTCTCAGGCCGACTTCAAAACCTTGAACGGTGTCACATGCAAAAGCATCTTGCGGGAGGTTTGTTCACTCATTTCAGTATGGCTGCCCCGGAAACCTCTAGTAGAGCGAGACTTTAAATATCGCAGTGAATCTATGTTTAACCCTTTGTTTTCTATCAAATAAAGCAATTTCAATCTGGCTACTCTCCTTCGTTCTTCCAATGGCGGCAAGTTGAGTTGGATGAGCATCGCACTTACAGACTCAGTCCTTCGGTATCTGCATATGATAAATCTGGATGCTCTTCTTTGTACATTTTCTAATTTTTCAATCTGTTTTTTTCTGTAGGGGTCCCACACCGTGCTCGCATATTCCAAGACAGGGAGTACAAATGTTAAGTAGGCAGTTAATTTTGCTTCCTCTGCTGCTAATTTTAGGTTACGTCTCAAGAACCACAATTTTCTTTCAGCGGTGCTTGCCGAGTTGTCGATAAGGGATTTCCAGCTCATTTCTCCAGACAAGGTTACACCTATATATTTAAAGTTACTGGCGAACGCTAGCGGACTACCGTCAAGTTCATGCTCAAAAACAAACACGTTTTTAATCTTATTTGTGATTCTTCAGAATACAGTTTTTTTGGGGGTTAATTTACATTTTTGACAGTTTGCACCACTCATTTATAGTTTCTAACCCTATGTTCAAAGTGATCTGATCTTCAGGACACACAATTCTGGAGTTAATTAAGCAGTCGTCTGCGAATAAGCGAGTGGTAAATTTAGAGCTAATGTTGTCTGAAATATCATTAATATAACTTTAAAATAATACCGGTCCCAGCACGGACCCCTGGGGAACCCCCGACGTGGCTTTTAATGTATTAGATCTAGCACCGTTAACTTCTACAAACTGAGTACGATTAGTGAGGTAGGCTCTGATCCATCTCAATACCTGTAAATTTATACCGGCGTCTACTAGCTTTTTAATGAGTTGTGCCTGTGGAACGCGATCGAAAGCCTTTTAAAGGTCCAGGCAGATTACATCTATCCGTCCTGTTAAGAATGGAACCTTCGGCGACCTTCTTCCGAGTTTCAACGCTGCGGAAACGAGTCACGATCTGTTCAGGACCGTAGCCCGCCTGTCGGGGCCTGCCCAAAACGAGTCTCAACGCGTCCGTGACGTCAACGGGACGTGCGTGTGTGCGTGCGGGTTCGTGCGCTCCGGAAAGGGAGAGAGGCAGGGCCTAACTGCGGAGAACCATGGCTACGACGCACTTCTGGCTACGACGCGGCGGTCTTTGCTGCAACGCACTTGGCGGCGGTTTGCTACGTCGCACCTGCTGCCCTGGCGGAGACTTGAGGGAGAAAGCGGACCCTATATAAGGCGGAGCGTGAGGCTGCTCCGATGTTCTCTCGGATTTGACGACTGTATCGCAACCATGTAATTAAACCGTTCGTTACGTTACCAAATCTCCCACCTCCACTGGACCCCTGGGTTCTTCATTTCGGGGAAGGGTCGTCGTCACGAGCCAGGAAGCCCCCGGACGTGCGGCTTAAACCCCGCCTCTCCCAAACTGGTTAGCAGCGGTTGGGATCGGATCATGCGACATCGTGCTACATCTGTGGGTGAGCGTTTGGACTTTGCTTTGAGATTCGCCAGGCTTCAGATTATGGGTAATTAATTTTGAACTGCTGGGAATCCTTGGTGTTTGACTCGTGCGCTAGGTTTGTGTACAACCTGGCGACAAGTTTTAGAACAAAGCCAAAGCTAAAAAGCAGCGATCATGGATCTAATGAGGTTACTGAGAACAGATTGACTCTGTTTATGTGAAGAATTGGGTGTGGAGGTGGAGCAAAAGATGAAGAAATCTGAGATCAGTAAAGCGATTTCATAGAGCGCGGAAGCAGAGGAAATTAAAATTGCGTGGGAACTGCTTCAGAACGCTAAGAGCGAAGCTGCAGCGAGAGAGGAACGAGAACGAGAGCAGGCTGCAGCGAGAGAGGAACGAGAGCAGGCTGCAGCGAGAGAGGAACAAGCGCAGGCTGCAGCGAGAGAGGAGCGAGCGCAGGCTGCAGCGAGAGAGGAACAAGCGCAGGCTGCAGCGAGAGAGGAGCGAGCGCAGGCTGCGACAGAGGAGCGAGCGCAGAAAAGGCTAGAACTCGAAATTGAACAACAGCGATTAAATTCGCAGAACAGTAGAGTTGGGGCTCCGGTACGAGCAAGTGAGACCGAGTCGTATCAAATGAAGAAGCTTCTGCAGCCGTTTAAAGTTGGGGAAGACGTGGGCCTGTTCTTAGTTAACTTTGAGAGGACATGTGAGAAGTTGAGCTTCGCCCCAGAAACGTGGCCGCAACGGCTTTTGACTTTGTTGCCCTGTGAGGCTGCAGAGGTTGTCGCGCGCCTTAGTGCTGGAGACGCGGACGACTACGACAAGGTGAAGTCCAGCCTTTTGAAGCGGTACCGCCTTTCTGCCGAGGCGTTCCATCCAAGGTTTAGAAACGCATCCAAAAAGAGCAGCCAGGGCTACTCGGAATTCGCGTACGGGCTTAAAACCAACTTGATAGAATGGTTGAAGAGCGAGGAAGTGTAGAAAGCCGAGACAAGGTAGTCGAGTGTGTGTGCCTCGAACAGTTCTTTCGTAGCATTCCGCAGTCATTCAAGCTCTGGGTGCAGGATAGGGTGACGGTCGACTCTGTCGAAAGGGCCGCTGAGCTAGCCGAAGAGTACGTGACGCGTAGAAAGCTGAGCGGAGTTGAAAGCGAACCCGGCCGGAGCGATCAACGCAAGACCTTCCGACAGGGAAACGGCTCGCGAGAAAACGGGCCCGAGAAGCCCGAAGCAGGACAAAAGGTCCCAGAAAAGAGCGCAGAACACTCGAACGGAGATGAGGCGCGGAAAAGCCCAACAGGGCAGTTCGAGGCAAGGAAGCCGTTCCTGTGCTACAACTGTCAGGAGCCGGGACACACAGCGGCCAGATGTAAGAAACCGCGGGTTGTGTTCTCGTACGTGAACGGTAGTGACAGGGACCTGAAGCTTCTTCGTCCCTATCTTCACGAGCTCCAGGTAAACGGAAAGCCATGCAGGGTGCTTCGGGACAGTGCAGCGACGATGGACGTTGTTCATCCGTCGTATGTAACGCCATCCGATTTTACTGGAAAGGTAGTTTGGATCAAGCAGCTGCTCGAAAAGCATGGTGTCTGTCTGCCTATGGCGACAGTAATGATAACTGGCCCGTTCGGAGAGCTATTAACCGATGCGGCTGTCTCGCAAACAGTCCCGTTGGAGTATCCTTATTTGTTTTATAACCGGTCAGATTTCCTGCTGCGCGAAAGGGGTCAACAACTGGGAGAAGGGCTAGTTCAGTCGTGTACGAGGTCCAAATCGCGTCAGGTCGCCCCTTTGTTGACGAGTGATCCAGAGCCAGAGGCAGCTGACGGGGAGCAAGCACTCCCAGAGTTGGAGGCAGAAAACCGGGATGAGAGGGACCAGGTTGTAGAACAGCCTGACCTCGTAGCACTAGAAAGCGTACGCCGTCCCTAAGCGCCGGCGAAAAAGGCGGAGGAAGACGGGATCAGTGAAAGATCTCTCGTAGCTCCGGCGTCACGTAACTTTGGTCCTCTGCTACGAGTAGACAAAGTGTCTTTGACAGTCGAGCAGAAGAGCGACCCTAGTGTGTCAGGGTTTCGCGGAACAGCTCAGGAGATTGTTAGGACCAATGTGACGGGGCATGAAAAAGGCGGATTGTTTTATCGGCGCTATAAGGACCGCATTTTCACGTCTAGAAATCACGTGAAAATAGATCACTATGACTTCAGCGTAAGAAAAAGGAAAGACAAATTTAACGGCAATGCCGATGGGTTGAACAGATTTTTCTGACATCACGAAAAGCGGTAGGGATGATCTCAGAGGTCTTCGTCATCCACGGGAATGAGGATCAAAGTGGGGGCACTTCGTTAAAACCCCAAAATGACCTCACAAATTGCGAAGAGTTTTTGTCTTTGGTATTTTGTTCATAGTGACCTCTTTGGAAAAATGAGTTTTGTTTTGGCGAAAGCGGGTCTCGATACCCGGGATTGTACCAAATTTTGGTAATCCGTAATCCAGTCTGGCGGGTCTCTGGCGAATTCCGAGCGTTTGACTGCGGTGTGGCGACGTGTTGTGGGGGACGTTTCCGCTAATGCTTCCGTTGTACGAGGTTTGGGAGTTTGTTTAGTGCTTGCAGCGTCTTCTCAAGGCCTACCACAAGCCCACCTCTTCAGGCCAGCGATTGTACCACCGGCCATTCGAGGTTTCCCTGGGCCCGGAGGGGCTGTTAAGAATGAAACCTTCGGCGACCTTCTTCCGAGTTTCAACGCTGCGGAAACGAGTCACGATCTGTTCAGGACCGTAGCCCGCCTGTCGGGGCCTGCCCAAAACGAGTTTCAACGCGTCCGTGACGTCAACGGGACGTGTGTGTGTGTGTGCGTGTGGGTTCGTGCGCTCCGGAAGGGGAGAAAGGCATGGCCTAACTGCGGAGAACCTTGGCTACGACGCACTTCTGGCTACGACGCGGCGGACTTTGCTGCAACGCACTTGGCGGTTGCACCTGCTGCCCTGGCGGAGAGTGAGGGAGAAAACGGACCCTATATAAGGCGGAGCGTGAGGCTTCTCCGTTGTTCTCTCGGATTTGACGACTGTATCGCAACCATGTAATTAAACCGTTCGTTACGTTACCAAATCTCCCATCTCCACTGCACCCCTGGGTTCTTCACTTCGGGGAATGGTCGTCGTCACGAGCCAGGAAGCCTCCGGACGTGCGGCTTAAACCCCGCCTCGAACAGTCCCTTCTCATTCAGCGAAGTCGTAATATTGTATATAGTGTCTGTGAGTTGTGTGACTGTCGATAGCCTCCGCCGGAATTCGTGTTGGTTTGGGTGAAGAGGTAGTTATCAAAGAGGTAACCCGATAATACATGTTCCAGCATTTTGCGACAGACGCAAGTGAGGGATATTGGACGGTAGTTTTCAATGTTACGTTTGCTGCCAGTTTTATGCACCGGGGTAACGTTTGCCGTTAGCCAGTTGGTAGGAAGAGTATGTTGGGCCAAGGATGCGCTAAATATGATTTTTAGATATTCAGACACCCATTCCACATATCGTTTCAAAAATTTGTTAGGAACATTATCGGGCCCTTCAGACTTATGACTATCAATGTTCAGCAAAATACAAAAAATACCCTGTTGTGATATTCAGATATCATATTCAGCCTGAGACACCTCTACATGCACGCTTTCCAGACACTGTGCATCACAATGCGACTCAAGAAACACAGAGTAAAAAAAATCATTAGATCGGGAAGCCATCTCACTAGGATCAGAGAAAACTCCATTGTTCTCGAGAACGTACTTTAAAGACTCTCCGGATGGGGCGAGGTGACGCCCAAACTTTCGTGGCGAAGTTTTTATGAACTGTGTTAGAGTGTCTCTGTAATAATTTCCTGTGCTTGCGCTAACTTATATTTCAAAGTTTATAACAGACTGTTAACCTCATTCTGAATTCTGGTCCTATTTTTTTTTTCGCTTCTTTTTTTTTAGTTGAATAATTTCGCGGTTTAACCAAAAGCTTTTTATCTCGCACAAAATTTTTTTTTTTTTTTTTTTACGAATCGCTCGAGACAGTAGTCGACTATACTTTTGAACAGAAGCCACGAAGAATTATCATTCATCGCCCCAACAAATGCACACGAAGATATCTCCAGATAATCCAAAATGCTTACATCATCAGTCCCATATATAGATGGGTGACTTTGTTTTATTGCGTTGCGTTAAAACGTTTCTCATGCACAGCAACACAAGCTTATGGTCCGACAGGCCATCTTGCACTGATATCGAGTACTCTGACGCATGACCATCAAGAAAAATAAGTTCGAGTAATGATTCTGCAGTTTGCCCACATCTCGTATTCTCGTTTACAATCTGTACAAGTCCATTTCCAAACGCAATGTCAAGAAGAACTTCCCTGTTCTTTTTTTACACCAGTTGACCTCGTTTCCAGCTGATCCCAATTTATTTCTAGAAGAATAAAATCCCCGGCAATAATGACGCGAGAGTTGACCTGAATCTGATTTGTTAAGTAGTTTTTGATAGCCTCTAAGAAAGAGACAGGGGATTTTGGGGGCCTGTACACAGCGCCAACGATAAAATTAATGCCGCAGAAATTTATTTTGCTCCAAACACTTTCGTTATCTGTGATATCGGGCATACGAACGAAGTCGATATTTTCTTTCAGTATTATAGCAACACTCCCACCACGTGCAGTGCGGTCATTACGCATTATTTTATACTTCGGGGGAAGCTGTTCACTATCTGTTATTTCAGGGTGGAGCCACGTTTCAGTAGCTATAACCACATCCGGACCGTAGTGAATAAGCAAGTGCTCTAGATCCCCAACTTTATTGGCAAAACTCGTTACTCAGCTTGAACTCTCAGCTCGAGTTATTCGACTGTCATTCGGACGTTCTTCGGTTTGCTGCACCTGAGGCGAGCTTTATCCTACAATTCCTTTCGTGATCCCAAGAATCCGATTCCTTATCGATCACAATCTTATCGTGGACGAGCTTAACATACACCCCCTTAGCTCCGTCGCCTCTTGTGCTTTCCCATAAATACTTTTTTTTTCTTAAGGTGACCGGAGAATAATCGTTAGACATCCATATTTTAGTTCCTTTTAGTTTTCGGCAAATTCTAAACGCTTCAAACTTATTGTTATAGTCCTAAAACTTCATGATAATATGTCTTGCTTTGTTCGCTCTTTTTTTTTTTCCAAGCCTATGAATTCGTTCAGTCGTGTTTACCTTAACAGCCATGCGGTTTTCACAAAGGTCAGTTACCAAGCTTTCTCTTACATCTGCATTAGTTCACTAGGGTTCTGACAACTCCAACACTATCAAGTTGTTAACGCATCTGTCTGCCGAATCGACTAGCTTATCCCTGTTGTGTCTGGATAATGACGCTCATTTTCTTAACACTTTCGTCATGATTTGATATTTTTCCCTCGTGCAGCTGTACTTTTTGTAGTAACTCGTCTTAGTGTTTATTGTTTTCAACTCTTTGCGAAAACGGTCTTGACTTTCTTTAACGTCGTTTATATCTTCACTTATATTTTTTCTGACCTAAAAGAAGCTGGTTAAACATTTCCTCAAAATCATGACAGGAATTTTCTTTGACATCCCCGGCCAGCAGTAACAAGAGTGATTTACAACATTCCGAACACGTTAAAAAAAAAAAAAACACTTCAGGGCACGGCAGAACCACGATAAATCGGTTGTCACTTTTAAAACTTTTACAAAGGAAGTATCTACTCAACTGATGGAAAAATAGGTACAGTTTTGGTTACATGCCTCTTTCGGCTCCGCCGTGCCCTGTCAAGTAGTTGTTAGGGGTGAGACCTTTTAAAAGGTCGGCGCAGTTGATGACGGTAGCGATGGTTGCCTGCCCGTGCGATAGTGTTTCACCCCTCTTCGTAGCCATCCGTGATCTTCGCCGATTGTTGTGATTGCAGGTGTCGTCGTGGCTTGCGCTGGATATGTTGCGTACCACAGCGGCGCATGTTGGAAAAGTAGGTACAGTTTAGGTGACATGCCTCTTTCGGCTCCGCCATGCCCATTGCTGTGCCCTCTGAAGCAGTCGCGGGGGGAGGTGGGCCCTTTTAAAAGCTCGGCGCAGTAAATGACTGTAGGGATGGTTGCCTGCCCCTGTGGTAGTGTTCCGTCCACTCTTCTTTAGCCATCCGTGATCTTCGCCGATTGTTGTGATTGCAGGTGTCGTCGTGGCTTGCGCTGGATATGTTGCGTACCACAACAGCGCCTGTTGGAACAGTAGCTATAGTTTAGGTGACATGCCCCTCTCGGCTCCGCAGTGCCCTCTCATAGTAAAAGTGATAGTGATATTTATTTGCATGAGATGTGGTCCTGGACGATGTGCGTGGCTTGACAGAAAGGAACCCATACTCAGCGCGCCTGTCAGCCAATCGCCTAAGGTTGAGAAAAAGGATGGTAAGAAAAACAAACAGCACAAAATATAACTAGATGGCGGGGCTAAGTGAAATGTTGAGAGAGTTCACGACACAGAATTTGCGACTCTTCACGAATTTCAAGGAAGGGCGTCTGAACGCCGAGTGGGACCCTGAGAAAGTCCCGAACTGCAGCCGGCAACACAGCGATTTGATGTCGTACTGTTCTGGAATGATGACGCTCACTGTGTCGAATCACTGAAATATAAGAGCTGTTGAGCTACACGTCCAAGGTGCAACAATTGGAGGCCAACACAAGCCACAGCGCGGCGGTTCTTTACCGTCCGCCACTTCAAACGCTGCAACCACGTCTCGTGTGATGGAAAATATCACGTCGGTGGTCAAAACGAGTGAACAGTGTCCGAATGGCACGGTGTAGCACATCCTCCAGCTCAGAAGTCAAGTGGACATGGTATGTGGGCCGCACAGATGCGCAGTACTCATAATTTGGTAGAACGAGTGCTGTGTAAAGAAAGTCTTGAAAAGAAGCTGGGCTACAAAATTTCGACGACTGTGTCACAAAATCGAAAGTTCGCCGAGTTTTAGCCACTATTTTTGTAAAGTGCAGAGGTAAGTCCAGTTCTGGCGCAAACGTTACCCCAAGGATTGACACGCATTGTACTTCATGTATTGGGATACTGAGATAGTGTATAGGGGTATACTGGTAGTCTTGGTGCTGTTAAAATGCATCACTACGCTCTTACCCTCACTCATGGTCAGGAAGTCGGCATGCGCCCACTCTGAAAAGTAAGCAATGTAACCTTGAAAGCGGAAAGAGCTGTCAGGAGATGTGATGCGGGCGACAATGGACCTGTCGTCTGCATACTGTTCGAGTGGTGTGTTAC
The DNA here is from genome assembly GCA_013358835.2 of Ixodes persulcatus. Lineage (NCBI taxonomy): Eukaryota > Metazoa > Arthropoda > Arachnida > Ixodida > Ixodidae > Ixodes > Ixodes persulcatus. The sequence continues at coordinate 30,222 of JABSTQ010002759.1, forward strand.
TGTTTTGAGGCATGTTGTCAACATAGACAGAGAACAAAGTCGGACAAAAGAAGGAGCCTTGTGGAACTCCAGAAAAGGCAGAATAGCTTTTGGACATTGAAAGATGGTCTCTAGAAGCACAGGTGTCCTCTTGTGTCCGATACACATCCACGGGGCATCCCTGGAACGTCAAGACATCCTCCGGATATCAGGAGGAACATGTGTGCTGCTTGGGGTAAAGCAGGCGTTGAGTACGACACACTATAAATCGGGTCAACCAAAGTAGTAACCAGCCTCGGACACCAACCTGAGCGTCTTTTCGAATCAGGATGGCGTGATCAAGCGTTTCAAACCAATTACTGTGGTCTAGTTGAATCAAATCAGCAGGGATGCGGCCGCCAATACTGTCACTGATGTAATGCGTAACTGTGGCAGTGGCAGTTTCGCAGCTGCGACTTGGCTGGAAACCATGCTGGGACGGCGAGAGTATGTCATTCTCCTCCAGAAAGGTTAAGACAGCACGGATAAGGAGACGTTCAAATGTTCTACAGAGGATTGACGTGATTGAGAGAAATCCATAACTTAAAATATAGTTAGCATAAGACGTTTAAGGAAGTACCCAGTTGTGTACTGAGTGCAAACACTAAACACCCTGCATGTTAAAGACTACAAAACCTAGACACTTAACGGCCGCACTGCATGATTACATCCTGGCTGTTCCTTCATGCATTGCGACCAGGCTTGGTGCCTTTTTAAAGGTTGCACAAGCAGAGTTTGGAAGGGAAGGTCGAGATAGCCTGATCCCCCGTTCCTAAATTGGCATATGAATATATACCCGGCAATTATCAATCTAGCACAAGAGCACGTAGTCGGAGGACGCCAGTCTGTCGCGCAGTGCAGCATTTGAGATCGGGGTCCGCTACCTTGTTTTCGGATTCTCTAGCTCCTAGAAGCAATGAAGAAAACCAACTGGCACACTTCAAGCTACCTGTGCCTCTAGCATCCTTACCTTGATCTTCCTCCAGAAGCAACCGCGAAGAAAATTACAACGTGAGAACCTGCGATACTGATTTCGCCTAATCCTGTAGGAACACATGAGCTTCGCGCGAAAGTATTGCAGTGATCATCGTTGTCACCGTAACGCCCCCCAACTTTTCATAGGTACAGGAACTGAAGCTCTCACGCACGATGAGTACCGATCAAAGCTATCCACGCGCTCGCACTTTTTTTTTCTAAATTTCTGCACAGAGTAATCCCGAATAAAGAAAGCCATCCATCGCTAACAGCGGTGAGAACAAGAGCTCATGTTTTTCGCTTGGCTGTCACCAGAAAACAACCCAGGCTCGTGTGTTCTGAACGTTCTGGGCTCACGTCGGGGAGGCCGGAGCTGCTGCGCAGCGCGCACCCATTAACACGGTTTTTTTTTTTTTTTTTTTTTTTTTGGTAGTCGCCGGAGGGTGGGTTTGTTTTATCAACTTTCACATAAAATTACCTTGTTTCAACTTACATTCTGCTTAGAGGTGCATGCCTTCGACTGTTTTAAAACATTCTTATCAATAGACTTTCGTGCGGGAACAGTAATTTATTTGTAATATTATTCATTCATGGGTAGTCATTGTGCATATAGGTTCCCTGAATTCGCACTGTACATATACCTCTAAGGCAGCCAATGGCTTTAGTGATTAGGGGGAGAGAGGGGGGGGGGGGGGTGTCGTGCGTTGTTATGCATGTGACCATTGTTGTTGGTAGAGTGTATGCATATTGTGTATGTGCGACTATCTTCCAGTGCAAATGAATGATGACGTGAGCCCAGTATGCATATTGTGTATGTGCGACTATCTTCCAGTGCAAATGAATGATGACGTGAGCCCAGACGTGAGCCCAGGCAAAGAGCGCCCAACGCTTTATCGGTTCTGTCACTTTTGCCAATGAGGCGGGCTGATAACGTAGTAAGAGGTACCGAGTGGAAGCGCCACGAAATGTCACCAGGTGTTCAGAGACGTCTGCCAATTCACTGATCTATTAACATTGGTTTCACATGGACGTTAAACGTTTGGGCGGGCTACTCATGGCTCATACTGAACCCGATAGTTCATCGAAACTATGGGTTGCGTAATTTGTTCAACTTGAAACACTTAATGTTCCTCACTTGAGAGCTTCGTTTTTGAAACATGAAATACCTCTTAGTAGGTATATTGAAGAAGGAAAATTGTTTTCAGGTTCCGCATTTTCTACGGGAGTTTGTGTGAGTGGCCAAAATGTTGGTATTGCTGTGGAAGTACCTTTACTTTACGCTACCTTCGCAACAATAGCTCACGAGATCGGACATTTGTAAGTATCACATCGCTTTTTTTTTAAAACCATTTAATCAGCGCGTCTTCACGTGTTACTTTTGGTGCACAGTATCTATAAAATTATTTAGTTATTCATATTTCTTGCGTTCCCTGCTTACTCCTTTTCTGACTTTCAGACAATGAAAAAAGTGGACGGCGAATTTCTTGGTTTACGGTGTGTTTCTCGCTTAACTAATAAAATACAAATTCCTTCATATACACCTAAATATTCTCATACACGATCATGTATACAGTATGCTAAATCAAAAATAGCGATTTCAGCCATATAACACTAGGATAGAAGTTTTAAACACTTATGTTTTTCTGAAGCAATTTGAAAATGTTACGGGCTTCTACAACACGTTATCATTAGGAAAAGTGTAGCTTATTTTCATTAATTTGAGCAGCCCTTTTCGCGATAGCAATAAAAATTCATGTCACAAAGTCTGAATGTTATTTTGAAAATATGAGGTTTGTGCATATATGTATAAATATGTTTAGCCAATTGTATATCACCATCCTCTTCTCGTGCTCATGTGTTTAGAAGTCCTGAATTCAATGCCCAATTTTCAGAGCGCTGCTCTTCGGCGCCCGTTTCCGGCTTGAACGGCGTCGGCGTCGGCGTCGCCGTTGCCGTCGGCGTAACCGCGCGGTGCATTATGGGACGCGTGACGTCACTGATGACGTCATCATCATCCGCATCGTCACTGATGACGTCATCAGTGATGTCACTGATCACGTCATCGGCATCCGCATCGTCATCGGCATCATCACTGTTGACGTCATCGTCATCGTCACGCGACCCCCCCCCCCCAAGGTCACGTGACCCCCCCCCCCCGAAGTCACGTGAGCCCCCCCCCCCCCCCCCCGAGGTCACTTGACCCACCCCGCCAGTACCCTTCCCTCCTCCTCCTCAAGAGCTGCGCACTAATTCGGCGTTAAAGGGAGTTGTAAACGGCTTTCACTTTTTAGAGTGCAGCCCTCAGGGGCCCGTTTCCGGCTTGAGCGGCGTCGGCGTCGTCGTCGCCGTCGCCATCGCCGTCGGCGTAACCGCGAGGTCACGTGACCCCCCAAGGTCACGTGACCTCACGGAAGAGGAGGAGGAAGGAGGGCTATACCCTCCCCTCAGTACTCCTCCCTCCACCTCCTCCTCAAGAGCTGCGCTCTAATTCGGCGTTACAGGGAGTTGTATACGGCTTTCATTTTTTCATTTTATTTTTGCTTCTTCCATGGATGGCCAAGAGGAAACGCTTCTCCTTACTTTTAGAAGATTTGCATTTACTCTTACTCCGAGTGATAACGAGGCCAACGCGACCTTGCCGAGTCAGTCTCGCCAATGTGCGACGCTTGAACATTCTAATACCGAATGTTCGACATACCGAATGTAGTAGATATTGGGCCCAGCTTGACCTTGCCCAGTGAAAGACTCTTACACTCTCGCGCTAAGCAGCATTCACGCCGACACCTCAACGCTCACTGCAGCCGCCGTCGACGCTCGATGCTGCTTTCTCCACCCTCGTTTAATTGTTTTGTTTCTGGCACAAGTTCCCCGATTAAACATTTATTTTTTAAACTGAAAATAAATGCTGAATCGGCGAACGTGTGCAAAGAATCAAAAGAAAAATCAAGATTGGACAAAGCTGCAGTGAGCTGCGACGGCGGCAACAACGATCGACGAGGTGTCGGCGTGACAGCTGGCTAGCGTGAGGCTGCGAGAGTCTCTCACTTGGCAAGGTCAAGCTGGGCTGCATATCTACTGCACTCGATATCTCCAACAGTCGGTCCAAGAATGTTCGAGCGTCGTACAAGGGCTAGACTGACTCGCCAAGGCCGTGTTGACCTCCTTATCTATTACACTCGAGGTAAGAGTAAACGCGGATCTTCTAGAGGTATGGAGAAACCTTTCCTCTCGGCCATGCATGTCGCAATATATCGGTGTTAGTGACAAACAGTAGACACATAAAAATTTAAATACGTTAACTTCGATCACAATATTTAATTACAGTGTACTATTATCTGGGTGACCGCATTTCGATGTTCTTATTTCTGTCTCTTCTTATTTTACAAAATTTACTCATAACGAACACAGTACATCGTTTTATCAAAAGTAAGAGCGCAGTCAAAGTCTTAAAAACAACGAGACAGATATACTAAAAGTGCAAGGCGTTGGTACAATCGCTGTGCTTGATTGGCTTATCCGATGAAAGCAAAACCATAAATAATGTGAAAGCCATGACCTTGCGCTTTATGCGCAGTTTTATCGGCCTCATCAGTTCTTAGAACCGGCTGCACTCAGACATAAGGTGAAACAAAGTGCAGACCTCGTTTGAAGTAGCTAAACCTATTCCAAAAACGTTAGAAAGAGATACACGAAACGCCATTCATAATGCTTTTAAGAATCGTATACCCACTTAGGTATATTTTTTCTACTTTCAATAAGTTTGTATTGGAAGTGTGACGTTATTTTACTAATAGGTATCTCAATTTTGTATGAAAGCTTTTTTTTTTGTTGCTTAACGTATTAACGTAGCGCGAATTACTTAGCAATACTTTCAAACACAATTGTTTTATTCTCTACACTTGAAATGAGTTCCATCGTTTAAAACATGAAGAGTTATACTTTAGATTGTAGCAAGAAAAAAAAAAAAACAATAAGCAGTTGATGGCACAGAAAGAAAAGGGGCAAGGCAACATCTCAGTTATACTGGTCTCAGCTATAATTCATCATGATTAACCTTCCCCAGCTCGCCTGCACACTTACTATATTTTGTTGAAAACATTATGATTTTGTGTTTCGTGGAATTGTTTATGCAGGCTTGGAAACACGCATGATGGCAATCGTCCGCTCTTCAATGGTCATCCAGGTGCTGAAGCTTGCAAGAACACACCAGGACATATCATGGGCTTTAAGCATGAGCCGCCCTTTACGTTCTCCAATTGCAGTGAAAAAGAAATGGAATTTATTTTAAAGCTAGTATTTCTTCGTATTGTCACAGGCGCTGTCCTATATAGACGGCTCTGTTCAGATAAGATCATGCACGCAAGTTCGGACGTATATTTTTGTTTTCGCTATCTTTTTATATATTGTTCTTCGACGTGTGTAGGAAACGTTACCAAGGAAAGTTTGCAAAAAAAAAAACATCATTTGTAGAGAAAAAAAAAATGTTTGAGTTCGCCAGAACATCATATTCGATTTTTGAAGTTTTCGTTTATGTCACGTTTGGTGACCCCTCTACGCAAACTACAAATAACAAAAAATTTAAATATTTTACACTTATAATGAAACATACGGACTATTTATTTTAATATGTACATCATTGTAGAGACTATACAGTTTGCGTCAAAAGTGCGCAAACATATCTCCTTTGAAGTTTTGTCAATACATTTCTAAGCCGTTATCTAGGAGCGGTAAATAGCTATCATATTTAAAATTATGTCATATATTCTTAATAAAACAGTCTTTCGAACGATATTAAACCATTGCTTTATCTCAAAATATTTAAACTTTTATGTCGCTCTAAATTTGTCCTAAAGAACAAAATTAAGACGTTTCAAGGGGCAATTTAAAAAAAAAAAAAAAACATTCTCGATTTTTTAGAAATTTTTAGTGATAGTTCACTATCATACTTTTGTGTTTATTCATAACAGAACATTCTGCATCCTTTTGTTACCTTCAATGTTACAGCGCCGCAAACTTTACCTTCCACGCCGGCATTTTCGCCCAATGCCACAGACACAATTCTCCTTGTATTGCGTCTAATTTTTGACTAGAAATAATTTTTGTGCTGTATTCGGGTAGCGGGCTCAATTTCAAGTATTATGCTATTTAAAACGATACCTGCGTTGCTTTCTCATTTTCATTAATTTAACGAATAATCGTGTTTTGCCTTCTAAAATTAATTAGTTCTAGGAGATTTAGCTGAACAATTTCCACAAAGGGGGGACAAAAACAATTGCAATTGCTACTACAACCTTTTCTTTTTTATACAGAAAGTAGTACAAAATGAAGTACAGCGGTGCAAATTATATTCGAATATTTATACTTATATTCGCGATGAAGTGGGAAGGTTTGAGTCCAAGCTTGTTACGCTGCTCTTTATGGCGGTTGTACATCCGGCTGACCAAGGTAAACCTGAGACTTCACTGGCAGACTTTCAGTAAGACGTCCGTTAAAATTAAAAATATTTTTAATTATTGAGCCTAATAAAATAAAAAAGCATTAAAAATAACGAGTAAAGATATCAAGCGCACAAGTTGTCCGCGTTGGCAGAAGGCCGACTTGAGATGTCAGTCTTTTGTCCCTCTTCATACCAGACTGACGAATTCCGCGAAGAACTCACCTGTGCTGCAATAATTCTAACGAGTGCTAGAAAATTGGTCAACACCGAATGTGGCTACAGATATGGAAGGCACAGACCGTTGGATTTCGCACGATTCTCCTCGGAGAATTGACATCCAGGTCTTACACACTGCGAAAATGTCTCTGATTTTCTATCTACTTATTCGTTTACTAATGCAGTCATGAACGAATAAACTACAGACGCTGCAAGTGGTTGCAATGGCTGAATACGTTTGGCCAAGATGCAACTACACGGGATTGGCAACCGCTTCGTTTTCTTATGACCACAGCGCGCGCGTTGTCTCGTCTCACGATCACGAAACTCCGCGACCTCCCGAAAGTATGACAGGAGAGAAAAAGAAGGAAAAATAACGCGTTATTAGCTTTTCTATGAAGCATCGTACAGAGTAAGTTTAAGTATGGGGCAGTCAGTTCTTCCAAAAAGTAAAGTGCACGCAGGAAAAAGCAGGTGATAATTTCGTGTGCTCTGTGGTCCATGCCGGTCTCTGGTTCTTTAGGTTCACAAGGGGCCACCACCGCCTTGTGGGGTTTGCTTTCTGTATGAGCCGCCACCTTCCTTATTTAGCGCTGATTAGGTCGGTGTCGTTAGTCGCTTTATTACTCGCGTCGTTTCGCTTTGGACGCCGACGTTAACTTCTGGGGACGATGGTATATGGACAAAAATGTTGCTTAGCACCGGTGCCGCCAGCGAGTCAAAGCGATAACACGTCCCTCTGCAAACTGCGTGCACGTTGAGACAGGGTTACAGCGGATGCCCTTCAAACCTCGTAACTCTAAAATTGGTTTCATGGGCGGTCATGTGGGCCTTTAGGCTTAGCGGCTTTCTTTTGCTTTCCGATCTGTTACGTCGAACGATGCAAGGTGAAAAATAGCTTCCACATCGGTAGAACGCCATCCCTTAACTACACCGACAACGTGATTATCGACTGGTTTGCCCGGATAAATTCAGGCCTAGATATGTCTGCTGTTTCGAGAAGAGCTCGCTACAACGTACATAAACTAAGACAATCATAAGGCCGGAGTTGGACTTACTCCACAAGGCTTTCAAATTCTCCTCCCAGAACGCTGCGCCTGTGAGGCAGCGTTAATCAGTTCGTGCATTTCCTATTTGCCACATTCGGAATTGACGAATTTTCTCTCACTCGTTGGAATTATTGCAATACATATGAGTGCTTAGAGTAATTCGTCAGTCTGGTTTAAAGTGGGGCCAAAAACGGACTTCTAATAACGCCCTCCTGCCAACGGAGGCAGCTAAAGCGCTTTTTTTACTTTTAGTTTTTTTTTTTTTACTTGAATAAATATTTACAAGTATTTTTTTTATCTTAACGGACGTCTTAGAAAAAGTCAGCCAGTGAAATCACAAGTTTACCTTGGCCAGCCGGACCTACAACCATCATGAATAGCAGTGTAACAAGGTTGGTGGCTCAAATATTCCCACTTCATTGCAAATAGAAATACAAATATTTGAAAATAATTTACAACACTGTTCTTACTTTCCTACTGTGTTCTGCAAAATAAACAGGTAGAAGTAGCGATTACAATTGGAAAACATTCGGTTAAAGCACCTTAAACTTGTAATTTTAAAGGGCAAGACAGACCTACTTGTTAAAGAAATGCAAAGGAAGAGCAACGCGGGCATTGTTTTAACTAGTCGAATACTTCAACTTAAGCCCAATACCCGAATACAGCACAAAATTATATATAGTCCTAAAATAGATGAAATGAAAAGATAATCCCGTCTTTGGCACTGGGCAAAAGTGCCGGCGTGGAAGGTACACTTCGCAGCACTGAAACTTTGAAGAATACAAAATTATGGAACATGTTTTTTCTTTTTTTTCTCTTTTTTTTTTGAATAAACACCACCAACCGTATGGTGGAGAACTATCACTATAAATTTTAAAAAAAATTGAAGATGTTTTTTTTTTTTTTTTAGTTGCCCCTTGAAGCGTGCCCTATAACTCTCTTGTGTACTCTACAACTCCCTTGTGTACTCTACAACAAGCTTGGAGCGACATAAAAATTTCCATTTTTAGGATAATGGAATGATTTCTATATTATTCGAAAGTTCGTCTTAATAAGAATAAATAACATATTTTTTTCTTTAGATAACGGCTCAGAAATGTAGTGACAAAACGTGAAAGGAAATAAATTTACGCATTTATGACGCAAAATATATACCATCCACAATGCTGCTATACATATGTAAATCAATATTTTCCATAATTTATTTAATTGAAAAATATTTGAAATTTTTTATATTCAAAATTTGCGTTGAAGGTATCACCGAACATTGCATAAACGAAAACATCACAGATCGAATACGCCATTCTGACGCACTCAAACTATTTTTTCTCTTTACATATTTTCTTTTACTAAAAACATTTTTATTACGTTTTCTACACGTGTTGAGGAATAACATATAAAAAATCAACGAAAAAAAAAACCGTCTGCACACGGGTGCATGATTTTATCTAAACAAAGTCAGATATAGCCTCTCTCGTTAGAAACTCCTATACACGTTGCCAGTGGCTTTCTGGCTTAGCCACGGACCGCACGTCGAGCTGGGACACACATTCACTACAACCAGGGGCTCCAAAAGAGACACTTGGCGAAAAATTCGGCGAGAAATCCGGCGGCCGTGATTGGCCTACGCCGTACTTGACCTTGGCGCCGCCCAATTATAGTCGCCAGATTTCTCGCCGACATTTTCGCCAAGTGTCCAGATTAGAGCCCGAGGACGTTCTCTTTACGTCGTACCATGTTCCCAACTACCCCTTGCCAAAACAGACGCCACTGTTCGTTGAGAGACTGTGAAAAATTATTTATATATTATACAGTTTGCGCCTCTGACTGCAAAGTCGGATAAAACAATCAACAAATAACAACACCGGTAAAAAAACATGAAACATTTTGAAAGCGCATCTAGGAGTGCGCTAGGAGCTCCCCTTTCACAACCTCAATTCAACCAGCCAGTATTCGCTCGCAATGAGCAAATCGCCAATCACCATAGTGCACGTCTCGCTGACGTCTCTGAATATCAGTGAATACCGCTTACCCACTAAAAGCAAAAGACAAGATGAAAAATAAAAAAATCCGAGCAGGTCCAGCAGTCGAGCACCGGGTTCAGCCCTCGCACTCTCACACGGTGCGTCCTGGCCCGAGCCGAGGTCTTTCTCTTCCCATGCCGCACACATCACATAAATCATCATGACTGCTGCCTTTCCTGGCTGGTCCACAATCGCACACCGCAATGACGAACCCTTAGCATGCCCCAACTTGGCTTAAATGTTAGGCAGCGCCAGCATAGCACAAAATGATAGCGCACAGGAGCTTTTCCTTAAAGACGTATAGCTTAGGCGTGAAAGAGCTTCGACAAGCTCGGGCTGTAATGTTCCTTTTTCTGAAGCTGCTGACATGAATGTCGGTTGTTAATTTTATCAGGGGGAGTCTGAGGACTAAATTAGGGGGGGGGGTAGAAAAATTAAGGGCATTTTTTTATTATACGAGTAAATGAGGTCATGTATTGATAACAATGAGAGGAAGGGTGCAAGTTAAATATTTGGCGATGCGTTTCGTCCTTGTTTAAAAGGTACGCATAAGATTATAAACACAAAAGTTATAAAGTTTTAATTTGGTATATTGCATGAAATTTCGTCCTATTTGTTCTGATTAACCGTTATACGTTGGTAACATAAACCATAGATAGTATACTAAAAAGCATACCCCCGTCCCCCACCATTCATAAGATAACAAACTAGAAAATTACCTGCAAATAGAGATCGCCCATTTCACCTGAAAATTAAATATAGCCGCAGTTAGGTGATGTTTTCTATAGAAACGCGGAAGTGCCAACAAAATGACGGTAAATGGGTAGCTGATAAGACCTAGAGTTCTTGTATAGACCTTTCCAATGTTTACAAAATCACAGTCCAGCGTGCGATCTTCACAGCCCAGCACGTGCATGTTCGTCGCTTCGTAAAGCGAGGAAAGCACGCGCAATACGCACGAACGCTCAAGATGGCACCGGCCACACGCTCTTTTTTGGAAAGGTCTATAGGCTCCCTACGGGAGCCAGAGTTGCGCGTTTGATTCCACGTGCCGCGTGCCGCCCTCGCCGCTATTCGCCGAGATCGGATCACGTGAGGAGGCATATCAAGTGTCGTGCAGCAAAGTAGACGTTGCACGCGCCCCGGCGTACGTTCCCCGGCTTTTGAGTGCGCCGCGCGCCTCGAACGCGCGGCGCTGCTATTCGCCAAATTCAGTCACGTGAGGAGCTTAATCCACATGCCATGCATGAACGCGCAACTCTGGCTCCCGTAGGGCTCATTCACACTGGAAGCGGATCCGCGTTCGCAAAGCGGTTGCGAACGCGGTTGTATAAAGATTCAGTACAATTGCACGCGCATTTGATGACATCAAATGCGCGTGCAATTGCACTAGATCTTTATACAACCGCGTTTGCAACCGCTTCGCGAACGCGGATCCGCTTCCAGTGTGAATGGGGGGGTAGGGACAGGAACTCTAATAAGACCATAAACATCACAAATGTGCGGCCTTGTGCACTTAGCGTGTTTGTGCATCCTTACGTATCAGCCGGCAGAACAAAAACAAAATGGTCTGCATCTTAAGCGGGTTTCACATGCAGCTATTTTGGCCCTAGAGCGGCGCGATTTCTGCCGTCGCGGCGCTCTGGCCAGCCGCAGCAGCTGAGCGGCACGGTTATATCTGGTTGGAAAGTTTTCGCCGCAGCAGAGCGGCAGCTTCCCAGCTGGCCACTTGCAGCGTGGCGGGAAATCGCGTGACAGAAGGAGAAATATTCCGGGAAAGCTGGCGCATAGTACAGCGGCATTTTCACGTTCTTGAAGCAGACGACAAGCAGAGAAAGTACGCAAACGACTGCTTTGCGGCTTCTTTTTTCCGGCGGTTTGAGCTTCTTTGCTTCAGCAGTGGCGTCGGAACTGTTGAGGAGATTATGGAGGAGGGGGATAGGCTCGCAGCTTTCAAGTTTTGAGCAGCGCGCCAGGCGAGCAAAATATAATATTTGGCTCGCGTTTTGAACATGCGTCAATACGCTTCCCCACTACAATTTTGTTTTATACCCCGTTCCATTCTAAGTGCCAGCGTAGCAGAAGCTACAATAGCGAGCTGAGAGCTTTCAGCGTCCCTGCCAAGCACGCGCGCTCGTGCAGTGCGAGCATCGTTCAGGAGTACGTGCGTTTGCGACTAGCTTCGGCTTCGCTATCACGTAAAGTGAAACATGCGTGCTCCCGGAAGCTATGAAAGAAAGCAAAGATGAAAGGAATGTTTCGTGAGACGCTGCATAATGAACCTCTTGGCGAATATGTGCTGCCACCTAGACACGCGAATCGGTTCGAGACTATACCCTGTTTCACCTTATGATGTACCGCAGGAAAGGATAAAAGCGCGAGCTCCTTGCCCTGGGGCACATCCCGGCGGCACATGCTCTCGTGACTTAAGAGCAGCTGCCAACGCTATGAGCTCGCGCTTCTAGCCTCCGCTGCGGTACAACATAAGGTGAAACGAAGTATAGGTGACTGGAAAACAACGCGCGCCCAAGGCCTCTCCCACCCGTTCCACACCCAAAACGTCAGCTACATCCTGTTCACCCATTGAGGCGATGTGACCTAGATACGGCTCCCCCAAGCTCACCTTTTTCCCCATCGTGCGTAATCTTCCGCCCCGAGGTCGACACAACGAAACCGCTCAAAGGCGAGAAATGCAAGATGGCGGATTGTTTGGAACTAGATACTCTCGAACCCAGGCGCATGAAATACTCCGCGCATGCGCACCGCGTATTTCTACAAAAGGTCCATTCTGTTTTTTTTTTTAGACGTTTTGTTACCGCGCATTTAAAGATGCTGACAGATGTTTGTATTCGAATGTGGCACGTGTAAAATCGGACGTTACAGCGCCACACGGATGGTGCAGCCAGCATAACATGTTCGCGTATTGGGTACGTCTTCCAGACGCGCTCGCGGCCCCCTGCCCCAGAGCAACGGGTCTATAGGAGGTATTCACTGGTCGCCATATTTGAGGTCACTGTTTAGAGCGCATGCTCAGAACGAGCTCGCATTAATAGGCTGCCAAGACCGGCAATCTTGGTGGTGCGGAATGCTCGTGGCGAAAGAACTGTGGAAGCTCGCGTTCAGCACGCGCTCCGCGGCCGAGCACACAGCTATGGCCGCCAGTGAATACTCCCTATTGCTGTCCCCTTCCTCGGAATTTGTTTTCACAATGAAACACGCGGCTCTGTTTTACTTTCCTCGCCTGAGTACCAAGTGTAGCGAGCGCAAGAGACGCTAATCGAAAGCGGCTCGTGCGAGCGCTAGTGAGAAAAATAAAAAGACGAAGAAGAACTGAGCGACATTGACGTGTCTTTTCGAACACTGATCGTCCACCAAGTAAGAAAATGTATCGCGCCCAGTTCAATGAACTGCTTATAAGTGAAGTGTCGAAGCGTCGGGTTCTTTGGGACGCGCAGCTCAAAACATTTAGAAACTCTGGGAAGAGGTGACTGATGCCGTGAAAGTGATCGCATCTGCTTGCTGAAAGCAACATTGGCCATCGCAACGGCAGAAAACGCTCATGTGAAATAAAACCTCGCGATTCGTGCCACCGCGCTGCTAGCGGCAGCGATTTCGGCGGCGGAATCGCTGCATGTGAAACCTGCTTTAGACCGTTATGCGTTTACTCGGATATATTTTGTAACTAATATTACACGTAAAAACAAAAAAAAACTGAGCAGCGTTTGGTTAATGTATGGTGTCTGTCGAATTAGTTGCAAATTTTAGTTGTAATATTTTTTTATATTTTACAAATAATATACGTATAACGTGCACTTATTTTATTACTATAAAAGCTTCAAATCGCAGTTACAGTGTGAGGCATCGATGTAATCTCAAAACATATTGAACTATGTACTAATGAGCGAACTTTATTGCAGGAAACGTGGAGAGAATTGCTGGAAGACGCAATCCGACTACGACTTCTTTAATGTCACCAAGGATGTAGCGGGCCCAAACATCACACCCCAGAAGTACTGCCAACGCATTAATCCAGAGCTGTATGTTTCAGCTGTAAGAAACGTTTGGCTTTCTTATGTATTTATTCCAAAAAACTTTCGAAATACAGCAACGTATGTCACGGCTGAGGGGAAAAAGAGGGAACAGGCCAGCCAACCAGTCTATGAAATCAAAAATGAAGCTATATTTCCAGAGAGAAAATAAATTCGAATATAAATTAGCAATACACAAATGGTAAATTTAGAGTTATCGGCAAACGCAAAAAACGTAGTCAAAATTGTGTCTCATCTGAGAGTCGCTCGTGATTCTTCCAATGTAGTAGAAGGTACGCCTTTGGGTCAGCGCCTTGGGGACTCAGAGCGATGCCGGCTGTATCGTACGTGGCGACCGGGTTGGTCAGCAGTCAGTACCTTGGCGCCATGACATGGACGTGCCAGGATTCAAGTAGCCACCGTAGCCGTCCGTCGACGCTTGACGGTCAGCTCCGAATTTCTCCTCGTTCTCCCGTGGCCGCGTTCTTCGCGCATCTTTCTCTTTTCTTTTCTTACTGGCGTTATCATTGAGAACTCTATATTAACCTAATACAGAGTTCTCATAAATGACAGAAGGAAACTCCTAAAAGATATGTACTTAAAACGTTGAGTGGCGAATTTTATTGTGTGCCTGTCATGAAAACAATCATTGTCATCGTACTTTAAACATTACACACCGTTTCATGTGTAAACTTAAGCGCTCCATTCCTATTTTTTCAGACTTTCTTCTGTCAACATCAAATATCTCAGTTTAGCTGCCATGACACACTGGCTAAATGCCAGCAGGGGGGATCGGTGGCCGAGTGGGCTATTAGCGGCGAGATGTTTTGGTGGCGCCCTCCTGTGGTTCCCCCTTGTGACGTCATTACCTTGCAAACAACAAGTTCGATGGTGTTTGTTATTAGCATGGTGGAAGCTTGAAATCATTGCGCTCTCAAAGGAACACTGCCAACACCGTCAAAATAAAAGTTCTCTCATTCCTCTTATTTCCGTCGATGATAAATCCCCTTTCCGGCGTCATAGTCAGCGTTCGGCCAATCGTAGAAGGCCGACCACAGCGACGCTTTCGGTCGCGCACGGGGCTAATACTTCGTTTCACTTTATCTGCGAGCGAAGCCAAAGCTTGAAGCGCGAGACCAGCGCTTTTTGCGTTTCTCCCCAGCTCGCGCGCTCGAGCAAAGCCTGAACGCACGGGGCTTTCGTGCTCGCGCTTCCAGCTTCGCCTTCGCTCGCACATAAGGTGAAACGAAGTATAGCGCACACCAGCTCGGAGCACGTGGAGCGAAAGCTCGCGCTGCAGAACTCAGGGATCCTGGGTTCAAAGTTCAAACCCCACCCCTGCCCGTTTCGATCTGGATGAGCATCGTACCGGCGTGCGGTCGTGTATCACTACTGCGTGATGCACGTTAAAGACCCCAGGCTTGCGGTTGTACTGCACTGGCTAAATTGCTCATCTACAGCTGGGAGACTCGTCGCCCGTCGAGGCAGACCAAGTTCTAGGCTGTATAAACATAAACACAACCCAATTTTTTAAATGCCAGCATTTGTAACAGCATCGTGAAAAAAGAGATTATTCACTGCCATTTATTTCACGGGGGCCTGTGCGAATAAATATAATAATGCACTCGCTTTGCAATAATTGTTATAGTTTATCCAATACAATAACTTAAACATGTCCCAGTATGGTGCCCGCCTGATAACTTATAAAGTGGTTGACAATGCTTACAACAAAAGTACGATGAATATCTTGGCCGTTCTGCACTACGATAACATCAAAATTAGTATTTTCGACATTTGCGAAGTTGAAGGCGTACCTGCTATGGAAGAACGGCACTATCTCATTATATTAATGCGATAGTCTTTAGGGGCTTGTGTTGCAAAACATCTGACGTCGGCGTCGGCGCCGGTGGGACCAAACAATCTCGTAATGCAACGAGCTCAGCCACGTGTGACATCACACGTGGTCGGGACGTCACGACCCTATTGACCCCCTAAATTTGGCGGGAAGATTTTCCTCTAGATTTAGCCGAAAAATGTTCCATAAAATTTAGCGGAAAAGTTTCTTGACAAATTTAGCGAAAAATGTTTCCGCAAAATGTAGCAGAAAAACATTTTACTAATAACATGTGACGTCGTGTGACGTCACGTGACACGTGACGCTACCGACTCAACCACGCACACACGCTTGCATGGCTTGGGAACGAGCGCGGGTTTGTATGAGAAGGCTTTGCGAACGGGGCCCGATAATGATATTGGCGACGTGCGCGACCGAAAGTGTCGCTGTGGTCGGCCTTCCACGATTGGCAGAACGCTGACTATGACGTCAGAAAAGGATTTATCATCGACGGAAATAAGAGGAATGAAGAAACTTTAATTTTGACGGTGTTGGCAGTGTTCCTTTGAGAGCGCAATGATTTCAAGCTTCCACCGTGCTATTTACAAACACCATCGAACTTGTTGTTTGCAAGGTAATGACGTCAGAAGGGGGAACCATAGGAGGGCGCCACCAAAACATCTCGCCGCTAATAGCGTTCCACTCCGTGGCGGTGTCGCGAGTTTTTGTGCGGGTGTAGCGGCGTTGTGTCGCACTCAAGAAAAGCGCGATCCTTGACTCATGAGCTCGGAGCGCGTAGGGTGAGAGGCGTGAGCCAGGCGGAGCTCGGCGCCTGGCCAGTTGGTCAGCGGAATGGCCGGGGACAGTAAAGGCCTGTTCACACATGCAGCGGAGCGCTACAAGCCAGTGTTGCGGACTTGCCACTCCGGAGTTGTAAAGATTCCGGAATCATTCCGCATTTTCGCGACCCCGGAATGGAATGGGAATGGAACGGCGGCAACGTTGAGGGGAATGGAATGGGAATGGAATTAGATGCATTTTGCTGGGAGTGGAGTGAGAATGGAATGGGCCCGTATCCTTTCTTTTTTTTTCTTTTTTTATGGGGGGGAGGGGGGGTTGGCGGTGGCGCCTTTTACGGACGCGCAGGCAACAGGCTTCAGTGGCGTTACACGACAGCGAAACAAGAAACCAAGCACCAAGGAAAAGAAACGAAGGGAGTGGCAAAGTAAGAAGCCGCCATGCACGGCTCCTCATCGTCCTTCTTGTTTGTCTTTTCTTATTGCGATCGCAAGGAGAATGCACGCGCGCACAGAAAGATATGGTAGCGGGGGCGACTCGCAGAGCTCTGATAACTCGTTGACTAGCGTGCCGCCGAAAGATGATCAGTTGTTTAACAGGTGGCCAACCCTGCTTGCTGTCTTTCACGTTCATTCGGGCGCACTCCTTTGAAGTGCGAAATATGGGTTTGCTTCGGCAATAGAACAAAGCGAGATTCACTTCTTTCTTCTCTTGCGCTTTGCTCCGACACTGGTTTTTTATACAGCATTTTACTTAGTCTTTGTTCCGATGCATGTTTTCTGTGTTATATGTTTACATTCAAGTGGGTTAGGGTTACAAGCGAGCTAGCGGATTCCCGCTCATTTCCTTTGACTTTAGTCTCTGCATACTTTGTTTTACCTTGCAATGGACCGCTGCGGATGCTACGAGTCAACCCAGGCAATCCAGCACCGTGAGCGGGACTATAGGAAGTATTCACTGGCGGCCATAGCTGTGTGCGCGACTGCTGAGCGCGTGCTGATGGCGAGCTTCCACAGTACTTTTGTAACGTGCATTCCGCACCCTCAAGATTGCCGGTCTTAGCAGCCTATTAATGTGGGCACGTTCTGAGCATGCGCTCTAGACAGCACCCACAAATATGGCGCCCAGTGAATACTCCTTATACGCACAGCACACCCCAGGCTCACGCGACACTCAGAAGGCATTGGAGAGATTTCGATGGGTCTCGTGCTGTCAGTTGCGGTCCATCGGTCCATCGTAAGGTGAAGTAGACTATCGTCATCGCTCTTGTCGCGCGACCGAACTGACTATACTCTGTTTCACCTTATGATGTACCGCAGGAAAGGCTACAAGCGCGAGCTCCTTGCTCTGGGGCCCATCCCGGCGGCACAAGCTCTCGTGCCTTAAGAGCAGCTGCCTGCCCTATGAGCTCGCGCTTCTCGCCTTCGCTGCGGTACAACGTAAGGTGAAACGAAGTATAGACCCTTGTAGAAAGACAGTCCCGCGCCAGACGGCCAGACGAAGTGCGAACGTTGCTGTGAGGGCCACTGAGGAGAGCTGGGTGCTAGTGCTAGCTGCTACTGAGGTTTTGGCTTCCGCGCGTCTCGGCTGTCTGGTCTGCATTCGTGCCCCTTATCCCTGTTTGAGGCGGTGAGAAGTCAGTTGGACGGTGGTGATGAGGAGAGACGGAAAAGGTCAATTCAAACGGTGCGGTATTAGCCCTTTAATTGTATCTTGGTCTGAAGCTAGCTTTGTCGGCGCCGACTGCGCGACTTGTCGCCACAACGAAACAACCAACCGCAATGAACAAACGTATATTTGAGCCCAGCAGGCATTGATCGCCTGGAAAACACATAAAGAATTGAATTGAATATGTTAAAGGGATACTGAACCATAGAATTCAGTGTCCTTAATAAGTGGCGCACGTTCTTTCCACGAGCCAGCAGCCGCCGGTGTGCGCGAGCACACGCAACAAAAATGACGTCAAAGATCTCCATTCGCGGTTAAGATGGCAGTGAAATGCATGGGCTTCGGGCCAAAGGAGAATAAAGACAAGTTTTTCATCTATACAGAGGTGTCTGGTGTAAAAGGTAAGCGATTAATTGGTCTAACAAGCATGTAGCTTTCACTTGTAGAGATGAAAAGCCTGTCTTTATTCTCCTTTGGCCCGAAGCCCATGCATTTCACTGTCCTCAAGCGCGAATGGAGGTCTTTGACGTCATTTTCGTTGCGAGTGCTCGCGCACACCGGCGGCTGCTGGCTCGTGGAAAGAACGTGCGCCACTTATTATGGACACTAAATTGTATGGTTCAGTATCCATTTAAGAAATATTGAGATTCGTAAAGCAAGCGTGAACTTATGCGCTTTAAAACAGGTTTCATGACATGGTCTAGACGGTCCCTCGTGCTGCGCTGTAGAGGTTGCACTTTGTCAGAGGATGTGTTCTTGCCGCTGTGCATGGAGTCGCTTCCAGCAGCGTACTAGCCGTATTGCTGTGCAGGTATTTGAAGAATACAGTAATATAGTTTATTTCTGCGCCACGCACGAGCTGGATATATCTATGGTCTTATCAAACAAACACGCTGGACGCCTATGTCCTAAAAGTCATATGCAAAAAAGTAAAAACGTTTGCAAAAAAGAGAAAGAAAATTAGTGGATTTAAGGTTGCTGTTTGTTGCGAGCCACGTGGTCGCAAGTACGGTGTTTTAAACAAGCATCGACAAATCAAGGGGCTTTCTGGATGTTTGCAGCACAATGTAAACAAACAATTTGTACCACCAGCGCTCCGCTTAGTAAGATCAGTGCTTTTTTGAGGCATTTAGCATCTTTTTTCGATTGTCTATGCGTTTGAGAATGTCAGATTTATGCTGCTTATGCCGGCAACACAATGTAGGTGTCAAGTGCCAATTTTTACGTTTAGGAATTAGATGAATGGAATGGAACGATTCAGTCATTCCAGGAGTGAGAATGGGACCAGTGTCCACATTCCTAGGAGTAAAAAGGAATTGAATTATCGAAAACTCTAATTCCCCGGAATAGAATTGGAATGGAATGGGGGTGCCCATTCCGAAACACTGCTACAAGCATAGCTCTGACCTCGCGTTAAGCGCGTTCGGACGGGAGCGTTCATCAGCTTTGTATCGCACCGTCAAAACTGTTGCTCATGGCAGACGATAAGTAGCTGACGACAGGTGAGCAGCGCTACATCAGCGCTTCCCTGCATGTGAGAACCGGTCTTAAAGGTTTGTTTTCTTCCAATATCTGCCCCGTTGGTCCTTTTTGCGAGTGAGCAGTGGCACCGAACCCTTCAGCTCTCAAAGGCAAAGCTTAAGCGTCCCCTAAGTGTTTATATCCTAATTTTATAAAAACAAACAATTTGAAATTACCTTTTTGCGTACCTCATCATTCATTGATCAGGACATAATTCTCAAAACACTCGCTTCATTGATAGCTGTTTGCTTATATTTTTCGCATGATTAGAGATTGAAACCAATGTTAGAAACGGGGACGTATTTGTACCCATATATAGCATGACCCAAGTCACCACGCTCGATCTAAAATGGACCGTAAAAATCGACGCCTGCACGTAGAAATCTAAACTTTTCGTCAAAGGTGTATTTCACAGGTGTTTTTTTTTTTGTAAAATTAAAAAGCGTAGCTCCCTTTCTGTAAAAGCATATGGCCGAGAAACGTTCCAAGGTCAACGGCGGGTGGCGACGCAGACGACCAAGTCGAGTAGCGGGGCGCGCTTGACGCTCGTATTGATAGATTGCGCTACCTCCTTATCGAGACGGCTCGCGACCACTGTGGTTTATTAAAATGATCATAACCTTTTTGTGATACAACTTTGGTTAAAAAATAAATGCGAACAATAAAAGCAAAGCTTAAAGTTAAAAAAACGCGTCTGCATAACGACGGCGTTTTTGCTGCCAACGGATTTCGTCTGCGTGTCTTCTGCTTTCTTTCGCTGGTTGGCTGTACCTTCCGATGCTGCTCCCGACGCCATCTATCGATACGCGCGCCAAACGCGCCCCGCAACTGGAATTGGTCGTCTGCGTCGCCGCCCGCCGTTGACACTGGCAAGTTTCTTGGCCCTATTTTTTACAGAAAGGGAGCTATGCTTTCTAATTTTACAAGAAAAGAATAACCTGTGAAATACATCATTGACGACAAGCTTAGATTGCTACGTGCAGTCGTCAATTTTTACGGTCCATTTTAGATCGAGCCTGATGACTTGGGGCACCCTATAGTTAATCACGGAACCTAAATACTTTTCTTGCTACATTTTTTTAGAACAGAGAAATCTGCTTAATAAAATGCACGAATAAAAATGGCGTCAAAACCTACCCGGCCCCATTTGGCTACCCTTGCGGAGATAAAAAGGTATGGGAGACAAAATATTTTTTGCACGCGTCAAAGCTCTCCAGGGATTAAGTATATTATCTATACGGGAAACAGATGGTGAATAAAATCAAGGTTATATCACATTTAGAAAAAATAGAACTTAGAATTTAATAAAACTTAAGACACAGCAACAGGGCTTGGTGAGTCCCGTGAAGATGTTGCTGCATAAAAGCGCAATACCATATTTCTAACAGAAAGTGCACCGATTTAAGTGTGATTTCAGAAATGTTTGCATCAAGCTCCAAATATTTCTCGGCTGAAATATTGAGCAATTACCTTTTTTAATAGTGTTCCTTAAATCTAAATTGTGATTTTACTTCGCGTCACTTTAAGCTACAGAGTGCCTCAGAATCAGAGGTTGCGAAGTTAAAGTTCTTGCAGCAGCTTTAGTCACAAGAGCATTCGCTCTGCCAAGTGGCCCTCTTAAGTTATGTTTGGAGGTGGGCTAGTCGGTGGTGCATAGTAAACATATAATTAAAAACAGCGCAAACGAACACAAGCACAAGAAGAAGAAGCGACACAGACTTAGCGCTGACTCACGACTTACTCTCTTTTTCGTCTTCTTAAACTACATCAACATTTGTTTTTTGTAATGGTACTTTCTGTGAGACATTTTTCGGATGGCACATGACAGACAAGATGTCCTACATGTGGGATTCTTTTTTTTTCTTTGTCTTCTTATGTTGATGTGTTTTCAAAAGATGAAAAAGAGAGTAAGTTGTGAGTCGGTGCTGTGTCTGTGTCCATTCTTCTACTTAGCCTTGTGTTCGTTTGCGCTGTTTTTAATTATATGTTTACTAGCCCTCTTAAGCTTGGATATTGTTGCAGCATCCTTCGCTCTAGTCGGAGGTAAAGTGAGATATATCAATAAATATTTACATAGAGAGCTGAATGTCATCTAGGCGTTTCAATCGCATTGTGGAATCATGCCAACTTGCTCTGACGGCGTAAGAAGCTTGCATCTATGGGTTTGGTAGGCGCCACAACCCCGTCTTTGTTCATCAATATTTATGCCATAGAATAAAAATCTCAATTGTTGATACACAATTTAAAAAATGGTTAGTTACATATATTACGAAATAATGGTATTGTCTCTCAAACTACTGAATATTGTGTGGCTTAAGATTTAACCCCAGAGGGAATAATATGATTCTTATAAGACGTATCACATTTTGTAGCAAATAAGCAAGCTAATGCAAAGTTATTTTTTTATTATAATGTCAATTTTTAAGAAGGCCGCAGTAGTCAACATATTATAAACCTTTTTTTTTCAGAGGTGCTGGTTTGGGAATTGTGAAGACATTACTAATAAAACACAAAGCGACCCATGTGTGGCGTAAAAAAAGCCTATAATAATATTCCCCAAAGAAGTGTCAATAAAACATATTTTGTCTTTTCTTTCCGAAGTAACAGTGCTTGCATACGGTAAAATTGTTTTGTCATTGAAAGCGTTTTTTTTTATAATTATTATTGTTGATAAACAATAAATTTGTCGATGCAATTCCCTAGAATTTAATGTTTGTAGTGGTTTTGCGGAAAACTGACTGTCCTTGTAACCCATGTAACCCTTGTCGCACATTTTAGGTAATTTAGTTATCTACATCACAAGTTGCGACTTTGCCTTCTTCTTTTTTAGATACCACAAATGTAGGAGCTAATTCGATCCGTACTAATATACGAGTGGCAACAGGAGCGTAACTTTAACTTTCATCCAAGCACATTGTCCGCACTCCACTCGTGTCATTTTGTAGGTTGCGTGCTTACAAAATTAGACGTATTTTTAGCGCCAAAATATTTGCGTAAAACGTTATGCGAGGGGTGTTCAGAAAGTTTGGCAACTCGCATATAATGAGAACTACCAGGGCTTTAAAAAAAACATTTTTTTTTTCCATAATTCCCCCTCACACAAATGCACTTCTCCCATTTATCTTGAAGGCTTTTGATACCTCGCAAAAAAAAAAAAAAAATACTTTCTTCCTGCTGGTCAAGCCACTGCTCTGTGGCAGTTCGCAGTCAACCCAAGTCATCGAACCTTGTTCC
The DNA here is from genome assembly GCA_013358835.2 of Ixodes persulcatus. Classification (NCBI taxonomy): domain Eukaryota; kingdom Metazoa; phylum Arthropoda; class Arachnida; order Ixodida; family Ixodidae; genus Ixodes; species Ixodes persulcatus. The sequence continues at coordinate 53,024 of JABSTQ010002759.1, forward strand.
TTATGTGTTTTGTTTTAGATTCGGGAGCAACAAAAACGTCACTAGGGCCCAGATCAGGACTGTAGGGTGGGTGGTCAAGCTCTTCGAAAGCACACTCTCGAATGAGAGCGGGCAACGCGAGATTGAGCGGGTTTGTTGTCATGCAGGAGGAGGAGGCCTCTTGTTACCATTCCTCGTCGTTTTTCCACGATGGCCTCACGCAGTTTGCTCAGAAAGTTGGAATAGTATTCTCCTGTTATTGTCTAACTGTTTTCCAGATAATCAAACTGTAAAATCTCTTTTGCGTCCCAAAAACCTGTCGCCATCACTTTCTTCCCCGAGCGTTTCGTCTTGAATTTTTACGGACGGGGGGACCCCGAATGCCTCCACTGCAAAGGCTGTAGTTTTGTTTCGGCGTTTCACTGGTAAAGCCATGTCTCATCCCCAGCCACAAGGCGGGCAAGAAAATCTTCTGGGCCACTTTCATAGATGCTCAAAAGCTTCCTTCATGAATGCAAGCGGTGCTGTCGATCCTGCGTATAGAGGTTCCGTAGCACCCATTGTGTGAAGACCTTCGACATACCCAAAACGTCATGGATGGTTGTGAAAGCACTGCCATACAAAATGATTGATCCTGTAGCAACTTCGGACACCTCAATTTGGCGACTCTTCATGATGAGGCTCTCAGCTCGGGCTGAATCGGTTGAAGTGCTGGGCCGCCCTGACCTTGGCTCGTCCTGCACGTCCACATGACCGCGTTTAAACTCGTTGAACCAACTAGTTACTGTAGAATATGAAGGGCATTCATCGCCATACACATTCACCATTCTACTGTGAATTTCCTTGGCGGAACTCTCTTTTTTGCACAAAAAACTTTATCAAGCTCTGATACTCAAGCTTAAAATTGAGGGAGAACTGACTGGTGCAGACCAAAAGCTTGACCGGAAGTCTTGATATTGCCACGCGCGTTGGCGAGCAAGCGCGTGCGTGGCCGAGTTGTTACCGCGCTTGACTGTCACGCAGAAGGTGTAGGTTCGATTCCATGTTAGCGGACTGCCCTTTTATTCATTCTTTCAACTTGGCCTTCTCGTAAGTTTGAGAACATTTTCGTCTCGTCGAGTTCCGAATGTTCTATGCACCGAAAGTTCTACGCCGAACGACTCAGAAACCTACGAGGGTACATAAGGGATTCCGCAAGGCGAGTGGAGTCAGTCTGGCCCCAGCGTTCGACTCTGCTGTTGCGCCGACTTCGACGCCCGCGACGCTCTCCTGTTATCTTCAGTTTCCTTTTATTTTTGGGCACAAGTTCGCCCCATTAAACGTTTCAGTTTCCCCCAGTTCTTCTTTGTTTCCTTGGCTGTTCCTTCGTGACAATATTGCAAACATTTTGGCTAGACAGATGACCTAACCAACGGTTATAGAAACATCGCTGTCAGACTTTTGGTTATTCCCGAGTCGCAAAGCTTTCTGATCAACCCTCGTATATTTATAATAAAAATGTCCATCTTATGTCAATACTTTTTACATTCGCATTACGCAACCCTATATTAATTTTTGTTTAAGTGGTACTGACCAGACACAAATTACAAAACAGTGTATACTCCAAGTTTTGCTATTTTCTGGATCCTAGATACATTCAAAGTACGTATAATAAAGAAAAACCTGTGTGAGAGAAGAAAAATTATACTACTCCTCATTTTCCAGAATTTCGTATAAACGTATTATTTCTTTGTTGCAACACAAACATAACCAACCGTATCCACCGGTCGTAACTAACTAGTGCTGTTTTAAAGTTAGTAGCGCGTCTAAGTAGTCACGAACTAAAAGAAAATTAGCGACTAAAGGGCGACTAGTCCTGCGGTATTCACGAGCGCGAAGCGAGCGGTTGACTCGAGAGTAACCCCCCCCCCCCCCCGCCCCACGAGTCAGGAGTAACAAGCGAGTACGGGTTCTTTCGTTGCTCAGTAACCTTGCGCCGTCCGGGTTGCCAGGTCCGGATGGGGTGACGGACTTCGTTGTGGGAAGCTGGGCGGGTCTTGCCGGAGACGAAGTTGCTTCCCTTGGCCGTCGACGACTAATTCGGTTAAACTTGGGAATTAGTTTTCAATAAACAATTCAATACGTTGGCAGCGGATGAAAATACAAAGATAAAAAACACTGCGAAATGATAACTTCCACTGTACGGGGTTGGGAAGGAGGTGGTCGGGTGTTAGCTTATCCAAGCTCGGGAGTTGGCTGGCTCGTGGGATTACGTCCCGATTACGGGGACAGACGTCCCTCGGAATCCCACGACCTGACTCGATTACGGAGCGACAGCTCTCGAGCCCCAGCACGAACTAAACTCACTTGCTGAGTTTCCCCTTCAAAGTCACTTGTTGGTCCGTCCCCTTTTAGTGGACCGGCGAATCCTCGACGCGTCGTCAGACAGGCGTTTCCCACTGCCGAAAGGCCACAACCAATCGGCTGACCTTCTCGCCATATGGCAATTGCCTATATTCCCGCGTGGGAACCCACGATCTGCGTACATCTCACGGCGAAAGGTCGGGCGGGCTCGGACGTAAGCAAAACTATTTCTCGCAATGCAAAGCAGACAGCCGACCCGGTGTGGATAGCGCCGACTAAGTGAGCCATCCCGTAATTCATTCTGCCAGACGCGGTCTGACGTTGCCGTTCTGCCGCGACCCCCCACACTCGGGCGAGAAAGACTACACCGATGTAAACGCGTAGTGTAAACGGTGCCGGCCAGAGCCACCGCGTTCCCCCGGCCCGAAACGCACGCTCCGATTCTCGGCAGAAAACGCGCATTCCGAACCTCGCGTCGTAAAGTACGCCTGTCTCTCGAGGTCGCCGACCACGGAAAGTGTTTACGCCAACGCTTTCCCACCAGCTAAGTCTCCCTGGTGCTAACGGCCCACCCGCGGAGCCCTCGTCGATCCTTACAAAGCGGAAGCGACATAAAACAAAAATAGGTCACGCACTCCCGTATTTAAACGCCACTGTGTATTTTTTTTTCACTGTGTAAAAACCAATATTGAAATGTTTATCAGCAAAAAAAAAAAAGAAATATTATAATGAGAGGCTTATTGTCCGAGACAGTTTTTCAAAGAAAACACGGAAACCGCATTGTCAGCGACACAGTCAAATGTGGAAGCACCTGTAAATTCGGGCTCTCTCGTCGTCCAGCTCTTTGCTGAGATTGCTTTAGAGGCACTGATCTCTATGATAATTGCTGAATAGCGCTTCCACGCTTCGTCGCTGCCAACGTTACTAGATAACCTAAGTTGTGGAACTCCCGCGGAAGGGGGCACTTCCCCTCACTCACTTCAGTCCACCTCCCGTCGTTCGAAGCGCCATTTAGATTTATATTTAAGAAATTGTGTGTTCCATAGAGTACGACGGAACGCCATCTAGACGGCTGCGCTTCGAAATGTACGTATTCCATAGAATACACTGCAGTTACCAAAACAGCCGTCCGGCGCGTCGAACTACGGGAGGCGAGTCGTAGTGAGTGAGGGTGGATACTGCTTGTGCATGCAGGCGTCCATGAGCAGTTCCGTAACTGAGCTAATCTAATAACGTTGGTCGCTGCAGCGCAAGTGAAGCCACCAGACGGCCATCTTGCTCATAGACAAATTGCGGTTTTGCTAGCGTTGCAGTGGCTGGCGGCAGTATGCTGAAGACACGTTTCCTACTCGTTCGTCGCCATTCACCGAAGAAGTATTTTAAGACCCTGTGTAAGCGTTGAGACTTGCTGTTGAGAACACGTGGAAAATTTTACGAAAGCGCAGTGCCGCAGGAAAAATGCAGAACTCATCTAAAGCAAGTTTCGCCGGTCTTGCGGCGTGAGCTTCCTTGACTCGCCGAAGTCAAGGAAGCTCACGCCTACATGTCTATTTTCACAATATATGCTGCTTCGATTCTTTCTGGATGTGTCCCCCAGGGTTCCAAGACAGTAAGTGCAACATTAGCGCTGGCGGTCAGCGGTGATAGGAGTCGGTCATGGCATTTAGCAGCTAGTCTCCCGCTAAACACCGGCTAAACTAACCGTATTCATATCCCGAATAAGAGTTTTTAGTCGCCTTTTAAGTCGCTCGGGGTGACTAAGCCCTAAACATGGACGGTGAAAACCCACTGCTTACTTAGCTGTGATTACCACCTGCCACATGATCACTCTAATCGATTACATAGCGTTAGCCTGCGGTTAAACAGGCGCTAGTCACATGTGGTGAATACAACTGAAATGTTTGCAAGCAGACAACCATTCTTATATGTCTATGATTAAAAGGATTAAAGGGGCAGTAAAACTATTTTCGTATTTGGACAAATACCTCTGGGAGCTGTTGGTTATAGAATAAGAGAAAACAATTGTTGTTGGCTCTCGAGAGTAAATATTTTTTAAATGAAACATATTGGCCGTTTCCTGAGCTTCTCTATTTACACCGTCTTCTGAACCACATGCACAGTGACGTGTTCTAGGGGAAGTGATGTTTTCTGGTTGTGCTGTGTCTTTACTGCTCCTAGCGAGCGCAGTGCTGCGGAAAGAATTCATTTTGCCAGCACTCTCGAATTCCCTTTAATTTCTTGATGCAAAATTTAAAAAACAAATGTTATTCCTACAAATAATTCTTTGCGTCGGCCAACAAAACCAGAATGCGTCGGCCAACAAAACCCCAAAAAGTACATGGCTTTATTTACCGTTAAATTAAACCGCGCATCGCCAAACGCTCATTCTCCGCTCACATATAGCGCTAGTGATTCGAACCATATCCCAAAGTTTCAGAAATAACCGTTATCTATAAAAAAATTACAAGTTATTTTCTGAAATTTTCAATGAGAAAAGGGTGGCCGGCGGAGCTTTCAAATGCATAGAGCTGAAAAATGCAGTTATGAAGACGGCAAAAACAGGTTAGTTTCAAAATTTTCGCACCTTATTCGGACCGCCAGCGGTACAATTAGGTGGAAAAAATAGTTCGGCAATGCGTAGTTTATTTTTGCGGCAAAAAAGATCACAGTAAATGTTCTTGGAGGGACACCCTGTGGCAGACACTGAAGACAACTGGTCTGAGATATTCACGGATCAGCATTCGCATTTTCTGTCGCCTGGTTCAGAAACTGGACGCGGTAGAGGTTCCTTCCGCGATCATGGAAGAGGAGTGTCATACTCATGACAGGAGCCCCAAATGCCTCACAGGGGAAAATACATTTAGCGGGCTCACAACGCTAAACTTTCCCCTAGTGGTGTGGAGATCTCGTGTTCCACAAGAACGTATGCGCATAGCGCTGTACGCTGTTGCGCAGTCACGCAGTGCCAAGGGAGAGGACTGCCGCCTGTGAACCGAGATAGCGGGTTCACCGAAACAGCAAAAACGGCCGTTTCGACTGGCACTCGAGGTGCTCATGACGATAGATGGTGGCAGCTACCCCTCCCACATCAAAAGGGAAGCACTCCGACGCTGCGGCGCACCCGGCCGTTCGAACTCTGCAAAACCTATCCATGCCGAGGTCATTGTATTTTAGCGGAGTTAGATGTATTTCTTGTAAATCATTTGGGTTCCCCATCAATCCTTATCGGAATGCAAAAACAATGCTGAAACGTTGAATATTAATTTTAATTAGTATAGGTATACTAGAAGTACCAACTCTCGAATACAACTCTTGTATGCATGATTAAGAATTTTTATGTTCTTTTATATCGTGTAAAACAATTTCGTGTAAAAAAAAAATTTTTCTACAACTGCCTTGTTGGAACATGTCTGTAATGATGCCCAGGGTTGAAAATTGGGCTGGTTGGTAATTAATTACAGCAAATGCAGCGCAAAAGACGAGTACATGTAAAGGACACAAACACGGGGACGTATTTGCGTCCCTTTCTTGTCCTCGCCTTTTGCGCTAAATTGGACGTCCTGTCTGTAACGAGCTGGGTTTTTCTTTTTTTTATATCGAAATAGTCATTGTTCTTTTTTGTGTTCGGTCGCTTCCTGGAAGGAAACAATTTTTAGCACTTGTCTGTGGATGCCTGTTTATGTGTACAAATATTTTCCCTAAAAAAGCATACTTTTTCAACAGCTGTTAACAGTAAAACCCAATTTTTAGTAAAGCACGCACATAGCAAATTATAAAGCAAAATTCTATGGAAAGCCTATTGTTGTGGCACTTATTTGGGCAGACTAGTTCTGACGGAAATCTGATCACAACGTCATTCTGCAGGCAAACTCCCTCGGCAGATCATCGTTCTCCGGCACAATGTCAGGATATTGCTCCTTTTTTTATTTTTTTTTCATCGCATCGGAAGTATACGAGCCACACTGGTAATCACGCGGAACGAGCCAGAAGATTTGAGACAGTTACGCATTTTCAACGACAAAATCATACCAAGCAGAAGCATAATTTCTTTTAACCGCGGCAGAAAACTTCGCAAGTGCGCTTTTTTTTCTTTAGTTGCCCGATGTTCTATGAGATGCCCACAACATAATGTAGTTGCCCAGACGTAGGGTTTCCCAGTTATCGCTTGCCTTTCTTTAACATAATATTTGTAAGAAACATATTTTAAAAAATTCATCAACACTTTAAAATTAACGCGATTCGCGGAGCACCAACTTTCACTTACAAGACGATGCTATAGAGTCACTATAATAAAAGTATATAGAGCTCGCGTGGCCCCGATATCATTTTGAAGCAACCCGAGACTGAGGAAATAAAAAAGTTGAAACCACGCGAGGAGAAGAAGAACGTCTCAAATACAGCTCAGGTTGCTTCAAATGTTCAGTATACACACCACCTCACTTGCGCTCTTACGTTCTGCCAGATATCACGTTATTCGTCGGACGCCATGCAGTGACGAATTTTAATTCGAAAGCATTAACTATCTCATTGAACGAAGCCGGTGAAGCCGGTGAAGCCGGCGGAAACGGCAACTAAATTCCCTTGGCTGGCGGTTGTCTGTTGCAGCAAAATGACACCTAAACTCCCAATGGCTGCGAAAAATTTCTCAGGGAGGTTCCTGTAAACAAAGTAAATGAATGGCTCCGAAAAGAAAATTTTTACATTTTGGTGTAGGTGGGAAGCGAAACTGGCCTCCGGGGTGCCAGACGAGCACGCTTCCCCGACGCTACGGCGGCTCCACGGTTCCGGCTGACTAAAGCTGTGCCTAGTGCGTGCGTCATGCTTTCGCACTCTCACGCGTAAGCAGTCTTCAGTGCGTCTGCCGAATTTTTTCGCTCATTGCTTATGAACCTACAGAGCATTTTTGGACATTTCTCTGAATTTAAAATTATTTGTAAACGCTTGACTAGTTTATGGAATTCATAACAATGTACCTCTTATTTCTCATCGTTATTGTTTTGACACGTTAAGCATATTAAAGCGTACGCACAAATCCATGTAACATGATCTCAACGAATCCTTTATGCAAGCGGATCCGCGCAAATAAAGGCTCCCTAAGGCCATTGGATTAGTGGACCCAATCACCAAATCGGTCCTAACGTGCACGGTTGATGACTTCGAATTTTAATCAGCGGCATTTTTTCTATGCGGAGTGAGAAACTTCTTGAGACTCCATTGCATGAAGTTTCAATTGAGACTGCATGTGTATGTCTTGAGACTTTATGTGTACATGTTTTGACCTATGCTCAAGTTGTTTGTCATTCTGTCTAAACAAACTAACTCATTAGCATCTTCAAGTTTAAATTTTGTTTGCGCATTTCTTTTCTGTCCGCACCGCTGCAATATTTTGTACAACTCTCGCATAAATGTCCGGTGATGTATGCACACGCGCAACGAGGTTTTTGTTTCCTAATAATTTCAAAAGTCAAGTGAAGTCCAATAAAAATGTTTAAAGTACCTTGCTACTGTATGAACGTATCTTATGCAGAGGTCCAAAAATTTTAAGAACTGTTGACGGGAGATTTTGGTACTGTAAGAGTCAGTAGGTAATCAATTCAGTGCTAAATTAAAATTAAGCTTATAATAAAGCAACAAAGCATTTAAGTTATTCGTAGTTTCGACTATAACAAATATATAAAATAACGACATATCACAAACTGAAACGAAGTAAAACACACTATGCAATGATTGTGTAGAATAAGGCCACACAAGCCTAAGAAAGTCTAAATGGTCTGGATTTGATTCCCGCCTGGCGCAAACGCTTTCTGGCTAAGATTAACCCCCCCCCCCCCCTCTCTGTCGGGACCAATGAGTGTCGATGCTCGCGGCCATGCTTTTATCTGGGCTTCCCAAAATGCATAACACCTAGCCAAAAAACGCTTCATGACGTTACAGTTGTAGCTTCTTCAAACAATAAAACAAAACAGATACGAATAGAGTAAGAATATGTGATAATAAAGTTTTAAATTTACAGATGTAAAAAATAACGGAAAACCCTGAAAATAAAACGAACATATTCTTCGGAAAACGACGACTATACTTCGTTTCGCGTTAAGCCAAGACGCTGCCGACGCTACGAGCTGATGGAACGAATCGGACGGCGTCAAATACGCACCGTCATGGTTTTCGTCATGTTTCTGTACGTGTTCTATATCATCGCTGGACCAATCATAAACAGAAAAGGCCCAGTGACTTGCGCCTTCGACGCTGCTTGATTGGTCTCATTACCTCCTAGCGTCGACAGCGTCTGAGTTAAGCTCCAACGAAGTATAAATAAATCAGTCGGATGTTTCGTGTCACGTGCCACTACCTTGAAGTCCGTTAACCTTTGCAGGAGGAAGCTTCATGGGGGGGGGGGGGGGGGTAGCAACGGAAACAAATGTGAATGCTCTAAAGTTAATCCTGTGTATGGGCCACAATGGAACATAGTGATGTTTGAGAATTTAAACGTTACGAAAAAGTGCTTCGACGAGTGAAATCATTCGATAAACAGGTTTTCCTGTTATCAATAAATATAAATGCTAACAATGCTATAAGCTATTTTAGGTTGGTGAATTTTAAGCTGTCTAGGAAAGATTTCGCAAATTTAGTTTGTTCGCGTCTATTACTGGAAAGCATTACCAGATGTGCAGTATTTCGAACTATCTTGATGAGTTTAAGTGTCGTTTTATGTTCATTTGTAAGCAGGTGAGTAATACAAAATATGGATATGAATTAAGCAATATTGAAGTATATCAATCGATTAGAAAAGAAAAACGTGCCGCAGTTTATATGAAATTGTTATAGCCCTATACATCTTGTCAATGCTATTATATGTGTTGATGCCACATTAGTTGATAATTCATTGCAAAAAATAAAACCGTATACTCAAGTAAGGTAAGCAAAACAATTTTGATGTGTGTTTAAATGTATTTACTTTTCACTGAAAAACTGATGTGTTTTGTTTTTGCTATGCTTGGTACCAATGTTTTACAAGAGGCAATGGACAAGTGGGGCTCTTAACCTCCTCATACAGTTCCGTCAAGCTTGCATTAGATATAAAAATATACATATTATTAACATAAGACGTTTTTTGTGTTTTTTTTTTGTAGATGGTTGGGAGAGTTTGGATAAATATCACGAACAGAAAGGAATCAAGAATTACACATTAAGGAACCCCAATGGCAACTGTTTTGATCGTTAATCCCGTTGTCGATAAAATACCAAACAATAACCCAGTTTTAAAATAACTATAAATTAGATTTAAAAAGTACACTACTTATCGGTCCTATTCGCTTATATTTATGGGGGTAATAAGTTGAAATTACGCATTTCAAGCGCTTTTCATCAGGTGGTCAAACCGGTCATTATTCCGGTTCGATTCGGGTACGGGTTTACCAGCATCGCATTTTGATCCGGTCGGGATTCGGTACACTGATGGATTTAAAATAGCAGTTCGGTTACCGGTTTCGCCAAGCGCGAGCAGGTTTAAATCGATTCTTAAAATGAAAAGTTCATATCTCCCAGTCGTTAACAAAGTGTGTTCAACACAAGGTTTTATGCATTTCTTTTTAAAAAGTCATCAGAAGTTGTGCTTTGGAAACGAGGGCAGCGAAACGAATATATGATAAATTTCGTTTTGTTATTTTAATTTTCTTTATCGAGAACACCTTTCTAAGCAAATTAAGTGATCATATAAGAGCTCAGAAGCCCAGTAGCAAAGTATAGTACTCACTTATGAAGTCAATCAGCCGAGTGACACCGTCATGGTAGCACGCACAGTACTCGCAATCCAACCTCTCGCACGCCCAAACGCCGTTATCGAATGAGTGAGTTCAGAGGAAATATGCAGCGAAGGTCGGTCTGAAGATTATTAAAACAAGCAGGGAGAAAACAAATGGGCGACATGCCGCTTCAAAAGAACGCACGCACACGAACAATATTGCATGCAAGTCCAGGGCCTCTAAACTCGTCAAACACAAAGTTGGGGCCGAAGTTCACGGAGCGCACCGATTGGCCTATCGCGACGATGACTTCGCGTTTTTTTCGCCGACGTCCAACCGGCGCCCTCCACGAACTTTCGTCTCCAACGTTGTGTATGACGAGTTTAGGGCCCCAGGGCTCTGGGTTATTATAAGCGATTGGCGTCACGGCGACCTGCGCCGCAGTGGCGGTAGCGCTCGTCGCGGCTTCGCCTCTTGGCGCCTCCCGATTTTGCCACCACGAAACAAACACGGCGCCCGCCGTCGATTTTTTTTTCTGGTTTATGTTTTTTTTAAGAATATTGCATGGAAGCAAGCAAAGAGACACACGCACAGAGAATAGCCATTTAGCCTCTTGGCATAGTGAAATACACTCCGTTTCACCTCCCACCTCAGTCAGCAGTGCACTCGACTTCCACGTTGGTGGCAAGGGTTCAACCTCTGACCCTGGTTGCCGTTTTTTCAAGATCATTTAGCGGTTACCGACTGACCTACACATTTCATACTTACGCGGCTCCTGAAGTTGGATGGCCCTATAAGGCTACCACTTTAATAACGTTTTAATAATTGAATACGAAATGGTACGATAGTGTAGCCATAGCAGCTGAACCGACCTTATGCGATTGTTTTATGACAATGATGTTAAAGAATAGCAATAATGCATGTGGTTGCATTTGCAGTCTAATAAGTATGAACTGAAGCTAACTAAGCATATCAACGAATGGTACCATGACTATAGTGTGTCACGAATGACGAGGTGACGAAGCAAAGAATAATTGCGGAAACTGAAACTTTTAATGGGGCGAACTTGCGCCCAAAACAAAACGAAAACAGAAGATAACAACAGAGCGTAGCGGGCGTCGAAGTCAACGTAACAGCAGGATCGAACGCTGGGACGAGACTGCCTGCAGCTTGCCACGCGGAGCACCTTCTGTAAACGCGTGGGTTTCTGGAACATTCGGCCTAGAACGTTCGGTGCGTAGAGCATTCGTAACTCGATCAGGCGAGAAGGTTCTCGAACTTACGAGAACGCCAAGCTGAAAGAATATATAAAAGAACAGTCCGCACACTGGAATCAAACCTGGATCTTCCGCGCGACAGCCAAGCACGGTAATCATTCGGCCACGCACGCGCTCGCTCGGCGACGAGCGTCGCAATATGTATTCATTGTGTAACCACCGTCAAGGTATTAAATTTTATATGAAATCAAAACTTAGTGTATGCTAAACTTTTATATTTCATGACAGTGTATGGTTGACAATTTTAGTGCAAAACTTTGACATATAGGGTGGGCGAATACGCAAACTCTTTTGGTTCGAAGAAAGCTATTCTGGCTGTCTTACTAATTGCAGGATTGAATTTTTGTAAAAACATGCTGAACATCAATTATTGCAATCCGTTGACTGCGGCGTTTAAGTAGCTACGAAAATATTTCGCAATGACATCCATTCAACTTGGTGAAAGTCTGCCGTACGCATGTTCACCAAAATTCGAGCGTACAGTCAGGAGGAATTAATGTTCTTTTTTTTTAACTTTGTGGATATCAAACACCTTGATTTGGTCTTCAAAAGTTTCCAAATATTCCATCAAGTTATTGCAGCTCTTCCATCTGCTTTGTAATCTGTTGAAAAGTTCAAATATTGGTTAGCGTTTCAATATATTGGCATGTACAGGGTGTCACAAAAGAAAATTTACACGGTCTTTTTTACCGCAAAAATAACTAGAGGTCACAACCAGATGTCAAAGTTTCAGCCCGATCCGATAACTTAATCAAAAGTTATAAGTGATTTTCTGAAAATTTCACTGGGAAAATGGAGCCCATTTTTGCCCGTTTTCGGTTTCTGGTGCCATAGAGCCCCATGTGTTTGAAAACTCCGTCGGCCACCATTTTCCCATTGAAATTTTTAGAAAATCACTTATAACTTTTGATTAAGTTATCGGATCGGGCTGAAACTTTGGCATCTGGTTGTGACCTCTAGCGCTACCTTTGGGCAGAGACTAAGCGTTCGGTGATGCCTAGTTTATTTTTGCGGTAAAAAAGACCGTGTAAAATTTCTTGTGTGACACCCTGTATAATCCATCAGTCGTTGGCATTTACAGACCATGACCAACACATTTGGCTCAATTTAGCTGCAGTGACCTAAATTGACTTCTCAAAATTTCGATTTTGAGCCCACTGTTAAATTGGTCCTTCACGTTTCTAACCAGAAAAACTTCCCTAGTGTCTCGGTTAGCCCGTAGCAAGAAATAGAAAAAGAACCAGACACTCTATAATACATATTTCTGCCAATGAGGATTACTACATCACCCAATGAACGTATGAGATTAGTAGAACTCATATATTATCGCGACGTTAGATCATCTTAGATAACCGAAGTAAGGTTTTGTTTATTTTGATTTAAAAAAAAGCTCGGATTTACATTGAAAAGTGAATTGGAATAGAGGATATAATGACATTTTAAATTCAAGTAATCATTCATAGCTGGGTTTTTAAGTAGTGGCATTCAATTTTTTTTTAAATACTGTGCCTTTTTATCGAAAGTCATAGCAGGAGTAACGTACAGTGATAAAGGCCACTTAGCAGTGCTTTGTTATAGATGTTATTGCGCTCCACTTTTTTCGGAGACTAAGATTCTCGGAAGGCATAGGAATAGAATAACAAGAGAAATACAGGAAGCCTTTGAAATAAAAACAAGAGGCACAAGCAAGTGTGTCAGCGAGCCGTCATTGGTACTTCTTGATAAGGAATTTGTATTTTTGCAGAACGAGTGGGGCAAAGGTAACTGACGTGCTGTGTCACGAAGCGCATATAAGTGTGTGTGTTTTCAAATTAAACTTTCAGTTGCGAGTACGCCAACGGGCTGTTTCTTCTTCCTTTCGTTCATATTTTTAGGCGTTCTTTTCAGATGATCTCAAAGAACACTACGCTCCCCGACAAAATAAAATCGCGCAAAGATTTAAATGTTTCACTCGTCAGCAGCAAGAAGAGGAATTGGTACAAGTCTTCACTGTAGAACTGCGAAAAAAACCTAAATGGAATTGCAGCGGCAGCATAGACCGAATGTTGAACGACCGTACTATTTGTGGAGTGGGGAATCAGACGGTTCAGCGGTAGATATTATCAAAGCGCGATATAACACCGCAAGAACCTGAAGATTTGGCGGCCGCGACCAAGGTAGCCACGAAAGAGGTGAAGAATATGAAAGAGGACATGGTGAAGATGAAGCGCAGTTACACAAAATGCTGTGAAAATCAGTCGGTCATGAAAGAGGACGAATGCGAGGGGTGCGGGAATAGATCATTCGCGGGATGCGTCCACCCACAAGTTTGTGAGATGTTTCAGATGCGACCGACAAGCTCATGTTACAAAGAAGTGCGGATAAAAAAAAAAAAAACTCTGACGCGCAGACGACGAAGCACAGCGGTTTCAGCCGTAGCGGAAGCAGAAAGCGAAGCAGTGGACTTGTCTTATGTGTATACGTGGCTTGCACATGACGTCATTTCTGATGCCCTCCAGAGAAAAGGGGAAGAAGGAGCTCTCCTCTTATCAGGATCCTCCTTTGTGCCTCCCGGATTTGCACAGGCGTCGCTATTCTCCTCCCAGATGATTAACCTATCACTCAAAATGCTTACAAAAGCTGCTTCCCTCTCCTCCTTTTACATGGTGTTGAAAAGTATGCGATGTGACGTCAGTGCAAGGAGCCTATAGTCAGCAGCAAAAGTTTACGGGGCAGGGGAGCGCCAGCCGAAAAGACTGGCTGCGCCTTCTCACGGCACGTTGCCGCTCTCCATACTCACGCTTTGCGTATGCGCTTCCTCTCTTGTTCGCTGTCATGGTTTTTTCGCTGGCTTCCGTTCGACGCCCACGAGATAACAGGGACTGGCGCAAAGTGCCGCGAAATGTTATCTGTAGCATGCGGGAGCTCCGGTGCTCGATCGCCGACGGCGATCGAGCACCGGCGGAGGCGGTTAATCTGACATACCGCGTTCGGCTTTCGCTAGCAGACGGCGTTCGTAAAATGGCGTCAGCTGTTGCTGGCTTCACACGGCGGTACCATGCGTGCTTCCGTTCATTCGGCGTTCGTTGCCATGATGACGGCGAGGAACGCAGACGAACTTTATTTTGCGGAAGAACGCTGCGGCGCAGCTATACAACGTGCGTTCTAAGGCCCTTCCCGCATGCTTTTCAATGGGCGGAAGGCGAACAAAAAGAGTTCGAAATAAGGACTTAACGCAGAAGACTGCATTTCTCCAGCGCCTTATAACTGGACGAGCCTAACACGAAAAACATGTTTTTTTGGCCATCCCGCGTCCTGTTTTTTTTTTATCCGTAACATGGGTCTAAAGTATCAAACTACCGAACAAGCTTTAAGGCATCGATAAGCTGATAGCGTTTCAATCGCGAACGCTCACGCTAGCGAAAAAAAAAAAAGGGTTCACAACTGGAAAGGACAATCTGGCTTTATTATTTGGCGTCATAAAATTCTCGGACTATCTACTGGATCGCCAATTCATCTTGGTCAAAGGTCATCAGGTTTTGGTGGGCCTGCTACAATAAGACCTGCCAGATCCGCCGCTGGCATTCGGAATGATTCAACGGTGGACCTGCTGCTGAGCGATTTTCAGTAAACTATAGAATATCGGCCGGATAAACAGAACGCGAACGCCGATGCATTCAGTCGGCCGCTGACACCACAGCATAAACCGCTCGGTTAAAGAGTTCCCAGAGTACGTGTTAACAATGAGCCAGGTTGACGAGGCCTTTATGTTCACACTGCGTTTGGATGACCTGACAATAACGGGCGTCACGTTGTTACAAACCATGCAGTGTGTGCAGGACGGCTGGCCTCACAAGTTGCCAGAAAGGCGGTCCTATGTGCAACTGTACTTTTCCAGGAAGCCCGAGTTGTGGGTGCGCTGCGGGGTGCTTTACTGGGGACGGCGCCTCGTAATCCCGACCAACGCCCGCCAGGAGATGCTGAGGCTGCTATAGGAATCCCACCATGGGGTCGCAGCCATGAAGAGGAAGGCTCGGTTATCAGTGAGGTGGAATTACACAGCAGAAGCTGTCAAGGATGCCTACAAGCCGCCACGATGCCTCCCAAGTGCTCACCGGTGAATTGGCCAGAAACGAAAGAAAGATTATCCAGAATGCATATTTATTTTGCGGGGCCCACTGCAGATAAAATGCTGTTAATTCTTATTGACTCACACTCAATGTGGATTGAAGCTTGTATTATCCGAACCACTAATGCCGAAGTCACAGTGTACCCAATTCGAAAACTGTTTAAGAGATTTGAACTCCCAAGAAGCCTCGTTTCAGATATTAGACCCCTGTTCATTAGCCGGCTCTTCGAACCTTTTGTAAACAGAAACAATATATGCCACTTTCGCTGCGCACCATATCAACCCCAATCTAACGGGAGACCTGAACGCGCGGTTAAGCACGCCCTGGCAAAGATAACAAATGGAGACCTAGGAAAGAGGCTGGCACAATTACCAATCAACTATCGCAGGACGCGCCATTCATGCGGCAAATCCCCGCGGGAACTACTTCTGGGGTACCGAATTCTGTCATGCTTAGATATGTGTGTACTATCACGCCCGTGTTCCAGGACAATGTGCAGGAAGGAGGAGAATCCGGGGACCTCGGAGCAGAAGTATGGGTCCGGAACTGTGGTAAAGGCGAAAGATGGTCATCCGGCACGATCACGTCCAACCTGGGCTCAATGATGCTAGTCATCGACACTACAGGAAGAACGTTTCGTCGACATCGCGACCAGGTTCGCTCCGGATGAGTCCCGGGGGACACCAAGGGGTTCCGCCCGGACAGATCGATGGACGTTCCAACCCCGATCAAAGGGCAACCACAAGTGCACCGTGAGCCGGCAAGGCAGCCAGAGGCTCCAGACGCGGTCGGTCAAAAACCACCAACATTACGTCGGTCGACGCAAACCCGTAATCCAATCTAGCGAATGCAATATTAAGAGAAGAAAAACGTTTCAGCGTCATTATCCCGGTGGAAACGGTCAATGTTACATGCTAATACTAATCCAAATGTTGCTTGTTATAAAGTAGATAACCCCGTTCATTGTTGTTACGCCCCAAGCTTAGGAAATGTCTTGAGGGGCTCCAGGCAATAAACTGGGGATGCACCTGCCACCGACCAGCGTGGCTGTTTTCCAGCTCGTAGCGCAGACTGCGCGCTCGGTGGAGCGATAAACAACTACGAAGTCGCAACAAAATAAACACAGTAAAAGACATTGGGATCATTTCTAAAAATCATATTTTCATGTTTGAATTTTGATCTACACTTTAAGAAGAAATGACTACCCCGGGTAGTCAAAATGGCAGTTTGGAGGCTTTGACTATTCCAAACGGCGAGTGACCAGCCTTTGAGCGAAGTGACGACTTTCAACCGCTGTGGAATGACCACCTCTCTTCAGGTGACGACGGCGGGGTGGTCACTTTCGAATCTGATGTTCACGTGCAGGCAGTCGTAAATGATATTAGTAACCTAGATAACTACATAAAGACTATAAATTATGTTCTTTTTTAGCTTTCGTTATCCTTTAGGATCCACCAAGTTCACATCTGTTGGGTAATTCGCGTAAATTGGTGGAATACAAATTTTGTCGGCGCGAGTAGCAACACTGGTTCTCAACAGCTGGGCCTGGCTACGGTGCCTGGAGCGCGTCTCCGACTGGTGTGTTTAGCGTCCTATCCCGCCCATACATCAAAAGTGGTCCCCAAGTGGCAACAAATGACGTCACAGAAGCCGGAGTGTCATGCTGTTGCCTGTCGCGATCCTGGCGGGTGGTCGTAGAAATGCAGGCGGAAAGCACGAGCGAACGCGAGTGTCGCTGTCGTCACGGCGTCCCAGGCGTCCCAACTTCCGGCTGCTGTAGCTTCCGTTAACTGTCACAGTGGAGAGCGACCTGCAGCAGAACAGGCGTCTGCTACATCCACCACTGCTGCTGGGACACCGCCAGGGTCGCGACCGGCGACAACATGACTATTTTATGACGTCATCAGACGGAAATCGAGGGACCACTTTTTCGCACGCGGTAAACACACCAGTCGGAGACGCGTTCCAGGCACCATAGCCTGGCTTGGCATCAACAACAACGAACGACCCGTTTGGTCTGTCATGAGTGTTTGCCGAAATGAGGTAAGGATATTCGTTTTGCCGCATTTAATGCCCGTTCACACTCTTGCGACCGAGTAAGACCGAGAGAGAGACCAGACCGGTTTTTAAGCCCCTTACGATCTCTCAGGACCAGCTCCGTTCTAGCGCATCCGGTCCTAAGAAGTCGAAAAAGGCTTAAAAACCGGTCTGGTCTCTCTCGGTCTTACTCGGTCGCAAGAGTGTGAAACAAAATGACTAGTTGCATATCTGACCGTATTGAACCATGGAACACTGAGACCGAGGATCGACAGGGTAAACATACTCATAGGTATGCGACTGTGTCCGCCCGTACTGTTTTCCTCAATCTCGGAGTGGTTGGATTTCTGAGCTGCACCCGTCGTGGTTGTGATCTCCCGGCTGTACGTACTTACGTAGCGCGTGAAGTAGCGGGTTTCAGTTCAGTGGCATTGTAGTAATTGGCTTTTACTAGATGAGTAAAGCGATACGCATACGTCGTGCACCTCGACCGGAAATTGCCGCACGCACTACGCGAAGCTCGTATAAATCGAATGATTACTAGTTTCCGAACCGGCGGCGTAGCATAGGGTTAAGGTGTCGGCTTCCTATGCAAGTGGACGTGGATTCGATCCTCGATGGGCCTACTTTTTTTTTTTTTTTTTTCTAGAACATTTTTTTTTTGTTGTTGTTGGGCATTTGGCGATATTTACGACAATTATTTTTTATGATTAACACTGAAAAAAATAAAAATAAAAACCGATTGTTGTTGACGAAACTTCGCAGAACTAAATGGTGTACAACTTTTGTTCCGGAGGTGCAATCGGGGACAGCGGGGCTCGGGTTGCCGGCTGGACGGGTTAAGTTTTGTAATTAGCAGTTGCACACTGTCACAGCGAAGTGGCGTGAACGCAGGCGGGGGGTTGGGTTGGGTTGGGTTGGGGTTGGGGTTGGTGTTGGTTGGTTGGTTGGTTGGTTAACGCGCTCATCAGTGATACCGCGCCCTCCGAAAAGGGTGACCCAAATGGCATATGCTCTCCGCATAGTGCGTATAGCCATTTCCGGTCGAAGTGCACGACGTAGTGCGTATAGCTTTACTCTTACTAGATTGTTGCGTCGTCACGGGCACTATTTGTGTTGTTACAAGTGACAGCTCAAGCCTGAACTCGCGCCTCTTTCGCCGGTCGTGTTCTTCAGTTTTGATGTTCTGCTCCATGACTCATTAAACCTAAAAGTCAATCACCTCTGCATCGTCACCCATCAGGGCATCCCAGCCCTGCCGCTCTACCGGCCCTTCCTGGATGTCTCCTGCCGCCAAGTAGCAGCCTGATCGTCGAACCACCAACATGATCGCCTCTACATCAGAGAATCACACATTTTGGTGCGTCAGCTATCACTACATTTTGGTGCGTCAATCGCTACTATATTTTGATGCGTCTGCCCATCCCGTTCTTTCGACTGTTTAACTTTTTCCTG